>DWKC01000353.1:0-13434 GCA_018249195.1 Racta chiria
CTTACAAACACGGCGCTGGGATATATTGTTATTTTATGTCAAAAGTAAATGTAGAGTCCCTTGTACATAATATTTTCTTATAATCTGCTTATATAAATAAAGTGGGCACATGTTTTACTGCATTGTAAATGTGGATTTTGATGGACTGGCAGCGTTAAGCGAGCTGTGACATCACTGTACTGACGGTAGACTGATTGAGATTAGTGTGTCAGTATCTTAGCGTAAGATAAATAACTAATTTATTTATTGTAATATAAGTACTATTTAAGCACATGCATTTCATTGTCACATTTAAGGCAAAAGTTTTCACTACTTGCTTACTTGAATAGGAACCGGATTTTACCGGTATATGGCTAATTCAGTAAATAACAAGAAACTAATGTAAAGAATATTGTAAAGGATTTTTTCAACACACAAGCTCATAAAGTGCTAAAGTTGCTGTATATTTTTTATATTCTTACGTGTTTCAACAGGCTTACTAGTCTATAGGGCATTTCTACATTAATATTCTAGTCTACCGCTAGGGCGTTAGGGGACCTGTTTCCTGCATGGCCGTACGACAGCAGCCCTAAAAGAATAAGCGTGTATTTCATTACACCAATACCAATGAACTACAAATTTAGAGCTTTAACTATGATAATTAAAAACTAGTATTTAATCAACTATCTGCTCTAACGGCGACATGTCCTGCTAGACGCATCATGTAACATTCTAATAGCAAAGAAATTAGTCAAAGCATAAGGTAAAAGAGGCGGTGAACGCTCCGTGATTGGTCGATTCAAAATGGCGGCCCTATCACAAATCACAACTACTGGTCGGTACATCGCGTGTGGTGTCTATTATAAGGTCGATTTGTGTAATGTTTTGCTAGAAACAGATCGCCCTACATGCGGAGTCTATGTTATAGAGTCGATGATCGGCACGCACCTCGAGTTAGTACTTAATTTACTATATTACTCCACTAATTATATATTCTCAAACTTATTAAGTGTATTATAGTAATCTAAGCTTAGAATATTTTAAGTTTAGTTAAGTTTCGATGCAACTATGAGACCAAATTATAAATAAGCGTGTAAAAAGTATCAAACTACTTGTATTCATAAGAAGTACGCGTAATTATTTTTGTTCTTTATTGCGTAACGTTTTTAAAACGCAGTTTCCAGATGCAGAGAAGATTGGCTTTCTTAGCGTTAAAAAACCAAAGCAACTTTAGTTGGAATTATGTCTGTCTATCCTCTGCTGTACAAATGAATGTTACGATATGTAGTATACATTTTGTATTTGTATTATAATGCGATATTAGCCCTCTTAACCCTTAATATTTTGTATTATTTATTATTTTTATAAATATACTATGGTAGGGATTTTACTAAACGTTGATACTTTATAGTCAGTGAATGTTTCTGATAGCTTAGGTGACCACATAGAACTGACATCGTATCATTTATACGTGTGTTGTAGATTTATTTTTTTCAATAGAAAATGTTCCACTTAAGGTCACATTGGGAAATCTAATAACAAAACGACAAGTATCGTAAATCGTATACTTTAAATTATTCTGCAAATTATGTGTCAACATAATACATGTTGTCTGTATGTATGTATTTATGTTGTCTGTATGTAGTAAGCAGCACGAGTTGTGAGCACAAATGAACAAAATTCGCACCACAGACGCGTACCCAGTAGAAGAAGAACCAATCGTGAAGCAACGGCACGAACGACGTCAATCCGACCGATGAAGGGTGTGTTCACGACTCGGACTGGCTACGATATGGTTTAAATGTTAGATATGTACTATGTTTAAATGTATGTCATTCTAAGTATTATATGTATTTTGTTATTTATAGCTTTAAGCACAGGCTCTATGTCCGTCCGCTATTACCACTATTTGCTCATATTTGTGTCAAAATATCGTGTATTGTAGATTATTTATTTGCACCCATTTTCATATCACGCGATCACTGGTACTTGGTATTAAATATTAGGCTTTCACCGACAGTAAGGTTGTCTCCAAACAGAATGACTATTATAAATATGTCTAAATTATTATCATTGACATATATCTATTGTGTATATTATCTATAGTCTGCTTGATGAAAGTTGATTTGACTTGACATAGCTTTTTAAAACAATGTTATCAACGAAAAAATCACTGCTTCAGCTTTCATTAGACACACTACCTATATCAAACTATAATAAAAAAAATTACCGTTGGATCGCAATGGATGGAGTTACATAGATATAGTTAAAATAATTTATTAAGCAGCGATGAAAATCTGGCTTATCAATTGCTGAAGGTTGCGCACGCCCACTTTGAATTCTGAGTCGCTGATCACCGAGATGTGGAAAGTGATTCATTACCAAGAAACTTTTATTAGTTCCAGTTATATATAGCTTTAGCCGGTAAGTAAGCACCAGTGGGCATAGTGGATCCCGGTTGTTAAGGCATGTCGGCATGTCTTCCTACACTTGGGTTGGCCACCCATCCTGAACGAGGCAGCGTGGTGGAGTATGCTTAAGGCCTCCTCAGTATGAGGAGAGATCTGTGCTCAGTAGTGGGCTATTAATGAGTTGAAGCCAAGCCAGTGATATGTAGATTTAATCCAGTCTAAAAATGCACCTGCAATATCTTTACCCGCACATACATACACAGGTGTAACATTAGTGACGTCACACTATACGCACCAGGGAAAACTGATGAGTGTTTTTTGCACGCACACAAGTAAAAATTTGTAATATTTTTCACACATTCAAGTTAAGTGGCGGGGCATGCATTTAAAGATGGTGGTAATAAATAATTTAAATAAGTTGGTACATTTAATATTTCTTGTGTGTATAAAACTTAGTTCTGGAGATTTGAAATCACCGAAATAGTAACTGAATAACTTAACTTTATATTCACGAATTGTACATAAATTATATACATTTATATAATTTCATTTAAATTTTCAATGACTTTATTGATATTGCCAATCTTTATATTAAATAATTATTGTAATTTTTTAATTCTTTAATTAATTTATTTTTTTTGTCACATAAATTATTAATAATGAATTGTACGCCCTTGAGACAGGATATAACGCCTAATTTTTTTCCTCAATCTGTGTAAACTTACCTATTGTTCACAATAAAGCTTAATTTGATTTGACTATAATAGGAACAAATGTAATAAATAATAATTCATTTAATAAGGAACTCCAAAGTACCTATCTCTGTTGTATGTACAGTTGTTTATTGAGCTAAATGACTTAAAACTGAACTTCTTAAAGTTATTTTATAAACAAAAATCCATCTTGTACTTAACCAATACCTAAGGTGTCCCACCGTACGCCAAACTCATTCTGTAGTCTGGTAGACCAGTGCTTGCTGCTAAATATGCAAATGACTGTAAATCTATTTTATCTAGAACCATCTCTGTATTTCTTTGAATTAACTCTTTTTTACATAAGGTCGCTTGTAAGTTATTTATTTTAATGTTAAATAAAAAAAATTAGTGTTTCAAAAGTTTTTATTTCCAATAATAATATATCCGGTAACATGTATGAATACTTTTACAAACACTAATAATAATTAACAAATGACCGTCGTAACGTTATTTTTATATTTCTGTGTTAATCCAATTACATCAAAAGTATTTGAACCATCTTACACAAGATGTAAATTAGGTTCAATAGCCACTCATGTAAGTAATTTGGAAAATAAAAACAAGTTTTAACTTAAGAAATGAACAGAGCGAGACGAATATAATGAGCTCAAAGTCACTCAATGTGCTACTATTATGGGTTGACCGTCTCCCATATAGCTCTGTGACACTTTAAATTACTGTCATCTCATTTCGTAACTACTTACTTACAAGGCGTAGAATATTTATTTAGATTTATTGGTCCCGATTATTCAGGCAAAATGTGCATCTATAAATATTTTTCGATAGCCGATAGATCGGTTACCTCCTTAAAAGTACCCACAATTAATATATTAAATCCCACTTCATAGTTTTTGATCAATTAAGTATATAAAATATAAAACCTGGGTACCGAGGCTAAGGTCTATTAATTTTGTAAAATAGGATAGTATGGTACACATTAAAGCGTGATTCGATTGTAGGTGATCGAAAAAGTTAAGCAACGGTGGGCGCTTTCGGTAGGAGTATGGGTGACCGCTAGTGGCAAAAATTTCATGAGCGTCTCCTTGCTTTCGAGGACACGTAAAGCCCGGCGGTCCCGGTTGTAATCGTTAAGCCCTGTCGGAGGCCTTCGGGTGGCATAAAAAACTACAGTATTGGCTGTTATATGGTGCCGTATTAGGATTAGTGGGCGATTAATGAGTTGAAGCCAGCCGTGGTTGCACATTACACACAAAAGTAATGTAGTACATTCGTTAAACCGCAGTTTTGGCGTGAATGCAACATACATGATCATGTGCCAACGCGTTTTATAATTTATGTAGTTAAATTTATTGGTCGTGGTTTAATTTAATATTTACTTATATACTAAATCATACCAAGTATGTAACAACATTCACACAAGATTAAAACATTAACTAGAAATGCAGCCTTAACCAACTGTAAATACTTATTATGGTGTGCTTTGTACACAGAAAGAAAAATACAATACAAAACAAAAATACAAGGCACAGATATATAAACAGAAAGGTAAACTAACTGCCATAATAAAATTAGCTAATAAAAAGTCATAAGTTTTAAAGACTTAAGCTCCAAATAACAAGATTTAAATGACTTGTTTCAAGCAGTCAAAAGTGGATGTTAAAATTCGGTATTATGTAAAAGTTTAAAAGTTTTTAAGAATGATTTATATCAGTAAATAACCTATGCCTATCTATATATCACTATAAAAAGTTAAAAGACGAGGTACAAATATGTTATTTATAAAAACATTGTTTTCCTGTATAAATGTTATGAACACTTTTATATAGCATTTATTACATAGACATAGACTTAATTTTATCAAGTATATTTAATTTAAACAATAACTTTTTCCTTATTCATCAGATCTTAACAAAATCATATACCATGCAGCTTTTAGCAAAAAATTCCATATATTACAATAACATTTACTTACCTATTCATTTAAGCATGGGTGTACTGAAGGGGGTCAGTTGCGCCCTCCCTGAAATCCTGAAAAATTACATTTAGTTGTAGAGAAAATAAATGGTTAACTGCAATAAATGCAGAAAAAAATCCCTCCCATGCCTCCCCTGGGTGCCTCTGACCCTCTCCTGACTGGGTCAATAGCTGAATACACCCATAAGCTTAAATGAGATTTTAAAAAATCGATTATTCAAAATGAGTACCAGTACCAGTTACAGTAGAATTGTGCGAGCAGGAGGTAGGTATAGATTATAAATTTAATGTTTTACAGGTATAGGTAATATAAAAATAGATACAGCAGATACTTCTTATATAGTTATTAGTTTTTAACAGAAAGGTCTACTTATAAAATAATGGTTAGTGCCAGAATCTTTCAGTTCTAGATGGCTGCAGTGCACAGAACATCACAACCCACCCTGATGGGTTTACATTAGCAGGTGCAGCATCATCTATAATGTGATATTCGCCAGGAGTTAATCAAGTGTAATGGTTTTAAGAATATAATATTGTTCTCAGACAATACTCTGAAAGATTTTCTTGTAATAAACACAATATTATATTCCCAAATATACATAGAGCTATATTATGTATGTTACATACTAATAAATATACTATTAGGTTATTACATTTTAAACTTACTCACATTGTAATATTGGATAAGTTTGCAACACCAACTGATTATTGTGAATAAATATACAAATTAAAAGTTAAGTGATAAACAATAAACCTATCAAGGTCAAAAACAGTATTGTATCCACCAGGATAACCACATTAAAACCATTTAAGGCACATACACAGTCAGTGGTTACAAAACCGCATATCTTAATTTCAACAGTAAATTGTAAAAACGTTAATACAAATCATTAAAGTCTACATAACAAATATCGGTGAGAATAGTCAGGTAATAAATTTGATTTGGCTCACTGAGGAGGCAAGCCTCGTTTCCAACCTTTGTACTTTAGGTAGCCATCAAACCCATAGGCTATTATAGCGCACAGTCCGAAAAACTGGAATGTAAAAAACAGTAAATTTGTAAAACAATATAAATGAAGTGGTAATACATTAGTATTGACATTAGCAACAAAACACTTACCCCAACAGCATATCCA
Source organism: Racta chiria (assembly GCA_018249195.1). Taxonomy (NCBI): domain Eukaryota; kingdom Metazoa; phylum Arthropoda; class Insecta; order Lepidoptera; family Hesperiidae; genus Racta; species Racta chiria. The sequence continues at coordinate 6,217 of DWKC01000353.1, forward strand.
TTCTCCCCAATAGTAGTGGCGAATATAGATGTGCCGATGTACACAAGAACCATGATAGTGCAGAAGAAGAATTCATACTTGTGCCAAGGCCAGCGGTCATACTTCTCTACGAAGTGAAACATATACATGATGAACAAAAAGAGGGTGACAATGTTTCCCACCCAGTACAAAATGTTATAAAATATAGAGGATAACCACGCCCAGGATACCTTGATGCAGATGAACCCAATGATGTTGCATAGCTGAAAAAAATTTAATTTATTTTAAATCTAGAATCATAAACATGTACTGACATGACTAATATTAGTCTCAGACTAATAAATTATGCTCCTGTTATAGTTCATAAACCTTTCTTTTTACAATATTGAGTTAACAGTCCGTATGATATTCCAGACTCTAACATATCTCTGTGCAAAATTTCATTTCATTCAGTTTTTGTGTGAAAGAGTAACAAACATCTATCCATCTAATCTTTCACATTTATAGTAATAATAGGATAGTTTATAAGGACACAAAATTAAATTCACTATCAAAACTACTTGCTATGTGAATGATTAAGAATTTATACTACATTGACAAGGCAATGTCAAGCTAACATACCAACTGAACAAGTTTCAGTATGCCAGGCAAAGTCTTCCAGTACCCTCTGTCAAATCTCAACACCTTCTGGGGAGGAGGTGGAGCGGCCGCCGCTGGGGGTTGTGCAAAGTGATCGAACATTGCGCTTTATTGCACAGATATGGTTTTACCTGAAAACATGATATATTCTTATCAAAGTTCATACAATATCGGAAACCCGCAAATAACAGATAAGATTATTACTACATAGTATGTGATTGATTGCAAGAAATATTCAATAGCAACAATCTTAAATTTGCAAAACTTAAACTGCTAAACTTAAGTTATCATGTATATTTAAAGCGAAATCGTATTTACACCATGTGACTCTGTGCAGAAATTTAATACCTCTGAGGGTGTAATTTATTTAATTGTTATTCGAGGAATGTTGAGGAACTAAATGTTAGTTTTAATATGGATTAACATGCAATTAGTATAGTTTATTATACAGTTACTTTACTTCTGATACTAAAAAGATCTTCCAGAGGCTAATTAATCTGCCACAACATTAAATTCCACAACGACGAGATCGAAATGAAAAGACACCTACAAACATTAAAATTACAGCAATATAGACAGCGTTCTCACAACAATGGCAGCTGTTCAGGCTATAAATATTTTCTGTGAAGCTCTACTTACTTAGTATCGAAGATTTTCTTATATTTAATACGGAAACGTAATTAAAAACAGAAATAAAATAAATAAATACCAATGAAATACCCAACATTGGACCCAATTCCTGACAGTGACAATTACTGAATTATTGCTCTCAATTTCGCTCTGTCAATCTTTTGAATCTGTCACTTCTATTCTGTGGACTGACGGCAGAATTAACAGTTTGGATAATTTCATCACTCCATTATTTTAAAATTATAAAAACTATTTTATCTAAGTTCGTACATAAAATTGTATTTTTAAAGGTATATATATACCTATACTATAAATTGATACCGATGTCAGTTTTGCTTTTTTTTATCTGTGACTTTATTAGTTGTCAAACCACAATGGGTGGCAATCATGTCTCACGCCACGATATATATCGATAGTTGTTGTTCCAAAATATTATATGATTAATCTATGTTCAATGTTAAGGCTCACCTTGTTGATGTAATAATGTGATTAATTCTCAAAGAGGGCGGGTCATCTGATGGGAAGTGGTCACCGCTGCCCATGGACTTCATCGGAGAATTACTGAAGGACGGGGGGATTGGCGATGAGTAGTTTGGTGGCTGACTGAATAGAGCGGTCACTCACTAGAGTATGTTCCTTGCACTAGTCACTAGCCAGACATGCGTAGTATTCCTACTTAGTTTATGAGCCAGACGGGCTTCACAAAAGTCATACTTACGTAGTATCCCTACTTAGTTTGTCCATACCACTAAGTAACTGTCTTCTGTCTTCTTGTATCTATAAGGAAAATCCGTTTATAATCGGTACACTTCAATTTAATAATTTAGGGATACCATGCCTTTTTTTCAAATTCATCGCTTTTTGACAGTTTCTCATATATATAGTTAGTATAGTTAATTAGTTTGTGATAGTTTGTAGAGGTAGTTTGTGTCACAGGCTGTTTTCTTCTTTTTCTGACGATATCATGTTAATTGATGTCATGTTAATTCATATCATATCATTTGATATCATGTTAATTAACCAATTCGTCGAAAACTAACTATTCGATAACCTAACATAACTTTGAGAATAGTCTCCTCTGTTCATGTGCGAATATCGTGTTCGAAATGAAAAGAATTTGCGAATATTGTTCAAAGACGAGAGAAAGAGAAGAGAGCCACCCAGAATCAAATCTATTTGTAACAACTGGTTAATGAGAAAGTAATGAATAAAGTAATCGTAGTGAACGGACCGAACAGTGAGTACCTACAAGGAATAAGAGTGCAATTATCGACAGGAGTTGACGTTGAAGTTTTAGCGAAAATCGCTTTTAAACCGGCTGAGTGATCTTTTCGGTATTCGGCGGGTTTTCGTAAACGGACTCGTGTGATGGGAGATCGCGACTGGAGACCGTTTATTTATGGCGGCTTGGCCTCAATTGTGGCGGAATTCGGTTAGTTCTGTTAGTTTATTTTTATAACCTTAATTTAAGGACGGAAAGCTACTCTGCTTCAATAATAGTATTACTTTAGCATTTAATATAGCAATCAGTACCTATAAAGGTTCTTATTTCCAGCACGCCCTTGTAAATTGTACGTCCGTCCATACGTCTGTAATTCAGATCAGAATTTTTTTTACCAAGATTCTGTAATTTGGCAATATGTATTCAATTTTATCATGTCAACAAATATATACTTTTCAACTTCCAAATTGTTTCCATTTGGATGGTTTTTCTTTCGGGGAGCGATACCAAATCTCATTTTTGAAAACCTCAAAGTACAAAATTTTCTTTGTTAATTTTCTCTTGTTATTACAGTAGGTTGGTGTGGATAAAATGTTTTTACCAAATCCAACCAATTTCATCCACTTTCATCACTACAGAGTCTATCTATTATACTAACTAGAAATGTAGGTGCTATGTGTAATCACAACAATTGTCACATTTGTGTCATCATTGCAACCCATAACCGTCCCGATAATGGGATCTGGTCTCCACTCGCAATGTGAGGGGTGCAGGCCATTATGCTAGCCTAGTGCGGATTGGTAGACTTCACACACCTTTGCGATCTTTGTAGAGAACTCTCGGGAGTGCAGGTTTCCTCACAATGTTTCCCTTGACCATCGAGAGTGATAATTAACCTCTAATATGCACAAAATTTTGATAATTAGAGGCGCTTAGCAGGATGTGATCCTGGACCTCCCGTTCGAGACTAACATTCAAACAATTAGGCTGTCACTGCTTTTATCCATTTGCATAATATTATTCAATTATGCTTTAAAGAGCTAATAAACAAGGAGATCTTGCTAAGTGAATGTTGTGGGAAATGTACGAAAATTCATGCCCATTGTATCACAGAGAAAGAAGACTATTACAGCTAGGCAAGGTTTTAAAAGTTACAGAGGTGTGATGTAAATATGGAATGTAATATTACATGCCATGTACTTTGCCAGTTTATTATAGATTGTAACCCAACAAATAAAAACCTAAATTATTCCTTATATTTACTTACTAGCTGTGCCTGCAACTCCGTTTGCGTAGATTTGTATAGATGGAATTCTTTAAAGTTCATAGCTTTTTTATTTGTACATCGATTATATTAAAAATAACCCTAGTGACATTCCAAGCTTAGCCAAATACATCAGTGAAGACCACATTCAAATCGGACCAGCAGTTTCTGAGATTTATTTTATTTTTATTTTCAACAAAATCCACAGCTTAATACAGATATATATATATAATGATGCTTACAAAATTAACTTAAAGCCAATTAAGGATTTACATTTTAAAAATACTACATTCAAAAACAGTGAACAAAGTCACAGACAAACAGATAAACATATAAACAGGCAATTATTTTAAAAATGGTTGTTATGGGTTCTATTCCTTACTACAAAACCCCCTTATAAGTTTCTTCTGTGGAAGATATGTGTATCTTCTATGCACAGACAGTGATCAGCTACAGATTCATTATATGTATGATTTTATTTGGGGCTCCCAACGGTAACAACACAGATATCTTGTGAATGAGCAAACATTTCTACAATAGCTTCATTGTTGCATGTGTATAACCTATTACAGGCAAACAAAGCCTGCGCCAATACAATTTGTACTGCTATGGTACAAGCCTAATTAACAACAAACAAACAATTGCAGAACAAACTATCCAGTTATTTTGTTTAGGCTTTTAGACAACTTTGTTGTAGGCAGCTAGCTATTTAGTCTGTAAAGCTAAAGAGCTAACTAACGCTATGAATCACAGGAACATTCCCAATCGACACCACAAAGACCCGTCTCCAGATCCAGGGGCAGAAGATTGACCCTCGGCATGTGGAGCTCCGGTACAATGGCATGGTGGACTGCTTTGTGAAGACCTCTCGCCAGGAAGGTATCAAGGCACTGTATTGTGGGTAAGTATTTATAATTTTGTTGTAGTTTGACAGTTTGGGTACCTTTATGATAAAAGTAAATTTTGTCCTTTTTTAAATTAATCTGCAACATTGTAGCTATAAATTTTGAATATTAGCTTCTCTGTATTGGTACAAAATTTTACACATACTTTACAAGCCTTGGTGTGTGTTAACTACATTAAAACATATTGTCACAAAGGCTCACAAAAAGTTATCCACATACTTGTTGTCTTTGGAAACAACCAACAATTTTTTCATTATAAAACTTGATCAACAACTTTGTTTATAATAACCAACAATTATAAAATATGAGAATAAACTGAGTTGTTATTTTGTATATAATCATGTTTATATCTCATTTTTCTCATCAGTTAATACTAGTAAATCGTCATACACTATTTTATTCCTTACTAGTTTTGCCCGCGCCTACGTTCGCGCGGAATTTGTATGGACGGAATTACTTGAATTTGTCATATTTTTTTCTTTTTGCACCGATTTCAATAAATATACCTAGGTGTTAGTTCAAGCTTAGCCGAATACATTGGTGAAAACCGCATTCAAATCGGATTAGCCGTTTCTGAGATTAGCACGTACAAAGGCACACACTTAACACATAAATAGAAAAACAGACTTCTATTCCTTACTACAACCCCACCCCTATTATAAGTTTCTTCCATATATCTTCCATATACAGACAGCGATCAGATACAGATTTATTATATTATGTATGACATTACTATCACACTTACTATGTATAGTTATTATTTTGCTTCGGGTGTCAGCTGCATATCCTTGATACTTGTTTTCCCTCCAACAATCATTATGATGCGGATGATAACATACTTCCATTGTATACATATATCTATCTTATAAGATACCTAGGTAACTACTCTAGAGCAGTTATTGGATTATGATTTGTTTGCTGTTGTGAGCACACTGGTTTTATTATACAAGGCTATAAAGCTCTGTTTTAAATATACACTGTCAATCACTTTATAACTGTATAAGTATGTAATTTTCTTCATGTCTCGTTATCATGTAAACAAATCACGGCTCAAGTTACCAAGTTATTAGTGTTACACGTATAATATGGTTTACTAAGAAAACGGTGATCTTGTTATCCGTTATATGTTGTCACGATGAAAAAAACGAACTATTACTAGTTCTGATCCTCAGCATCTGGCCAGCGGTGCTATTTCATTTCTGTTGTTATAGAATGCAAGTTGATTTAGACAAACGTTGAAATACAATAGAATTTACTACAAAGGGAACTTTTGAAATAACAGGTAGCGCTTGTAACAAACGCTTCATAAATAGTAGTTGTAGTTCGTAGTTGGCTTCAGCCAGTTAATGGTTCACTACTGAGCGAGTCTTTCCTTGGAAGTTTTGAGGCCATCATAAGGTTTTCGATAAGGCTTAACGACTGCCAGTGTTGACAACAACTGAGCCAAGTACTGTACAAGAACAAGTACTGAGGGCTTTACGTGTACTCCAGGAAAGCTATCATGGATTTTTTGCAACTGGCTGTAACCCATCCCTTTCCTTGCCCGCTGTTGCTAAACTTTGCCGACTTACATACCGATCTAACAAAGACTAGCTGTAAACGCTTCTTTGTTATAATAATATATAAATATTTATGGACAACTCACACACGGCCAACCGTAATCTAAGCGTCAGCTTGTACTATGGTAATCAGACATCTGATTTCCATACATGAATATTTTTAAGTACATATTTAAGTATATAGTTTCTTCTCCTCTTTATTATGACACCTTTCCAAAATGGTGGTAGCTTCTAAATATTTGACGTGCATATGTGTATTGATAATACCTATATGAAACAATCGACTTTGGTTTGATTTGATATATATTTTTACACCCAGTAACAAACATTCCAGTTTATCACAGAATAATTTGTTCTGAGTGGGAATCAAACACACCTTTAAGTTATCTAACCACTAGACCAATCATTCTAATGCCAGGAGATGTGATAGGTGTTTTCGTGGAGCTTAATGCAAAAGTGTTGTCTATCTTGTATGTATGTAGCTTCGTTTGTAAATAAAACAGCAGGAAGCGCACGGCGGCGGTGTGATCATCAATCTATGGTTCCCTTTGCGGAAGAGCTAGCTCTTTGTCAGGCAACTCTTTATTGTGTTTCACCTTTTGGGAGGTACAAATATAATTTACATATTGAACCGATGTACCGTTACAGGAAAAGGTTTAATTATCGTATCGCAATAAGACTATAAATAGGTGTACAGAAATGGCGCTGATAATTGTCAAAATATAATTGACCGCATACAAATATGTTTTTTTTTACTTTCTAAAAAATTGCGCTTGACTACGATGCCACTTGATGGTAAGTGGCATGTATTCTTTGATGGTGAAGCGCACTAACTTAGTAAAAGCCTATTTACTCTTGACTTTAAGATATTTACATTGTAATGAAACGGAAATACTGACGTGGGCAACTTATTCCAGTCCGTCGCGGTACGGATGATAAAGGACGAGGCGAAGCGCGTAGTTCGTACGGGCGTGATGTTCACGACGAAGGGACGCATACCGGCCGTGCGTTGGCTCGTTC
>DWKC01000354.1:0-13431 GCA_018249195.1 Racta chiria
GTAATCGTAAACAACATGACGCGTTCATAGCCCGGCGTCTTGCATCGATCCTAAGTGGACGGTGTTAGGCAATAGCGGGCGCGGTCGGTAGGATGGGTGACCGCTAGTAGCAAAGTTCATGAACGCTTCCGTGCTTGGGAGGGCACGTAAAGCAGTCGATCCCGGTTGTTATCATTTGATAGCAATCGTTAAGCCATGTCGGAGGCCTTCGAACGGCACTTCTGCCGACACTTAGGTTGGCCACTCACCTTTCCATGTACATTTTTGTATATGAATGATGACTAATACTAGTTTCAGATACTATTACGGATATAAACTATTTTGGATTCTCCATTACTTTCGGATAAATCCAGTTACGGATATTAGATGACCTTTCAGACTCCGTCGGATCTCGGTAATAATAGAAAGTAATTGTGCCTCGACCATCTTAAGATGCTTCAGAGTTTAAGATTAAAATTAGAAAAAGAATACCTGTGATAAATGGTCCTCAGGTTGAATACCTTTTGCTATGGGCGCAATTCTATGTCTATTTTAGTTTAACTGACATCCTAAGGGTCCACTTATGCTACTCGCAAGAATCATCCTTTTCTATACTTTTAATTTAAACCTACCCTGAATAACCCTGTGCACAGCAAAAAAAAGTATTAATCGGTGTACCCGTACTCGTGTTTTGCGCTTAGCAACATATTTGGCGGTTGACTTTTATTTACACTTTTACTTAGATAGCGTAGTTTAGTTCTGTCCGGTATAGCAAAGGCTGTAGAAGGGATTCTTAAAAAATAACAATTTTAATTCGAAATCCGATTAAAATAAATCAAACAAATATTAATCAAAATAAAATATTAATCAAAGATTACTACAATACACCAGCGAAAATCGCATTCAAATCGAATCTGTTGCTTTCTGAGATTAGCGCGGAATAACACAAACTGGCTCAAATTCTACAGATAATTTTTAGTTTCTATTCTTTACTAAACACCCCAGTAAATGATGCCTCCCAAAATCTTCCATGTACAGACAGCGATCAGACACTGATTTATTATATGCAGGGCTTTTTTGTGGGACGCGAGGGGGCATACAGTACCCCCAAAGTAAATTAAAAAAAAAAAGATATGAAAAATATTTAAGAATTAGAAAAAGAATTTTAAAAACTTGTGCTATCTGTTAGAAGGATGACTTATTAAAACAGGACGAATTTTGATAACAAGATGAGATCCAACTTCGGATATTCTAAAATTTTTTTTCTTAATTTGGCGACGGCTGTGACCTTTCGATTCCTACGCATCTCGATAACAATAGAAAGTAATTGTGTCTCGCATCTTATGATGTCCTGCGGAGTTCAATAGTAATTTATGTATCTATCAGGCTAGACAACACAACAAAATTACTTTTTTATACAGTTAACATAAGTTCACCTTTTATTTCCAAAGATATTATGTTTTTAAGCAATATAAAAATGATTTACTTTGACTTTTTCTTCAAAACAGTGACAAGGGGAAGAAATACAAAAATTGCGAGAATTAGCGTGGTGGCACGCTAAGAAAGTAAAACAGAAAAAAGAAGAAATACAAAATCCCTGATTAAATTTATAGAGATATTTGGTAGATTCAATTGCAATTCCGATGCTCCATAACATCCCTAGTACCCTACGTTACTCACACGGATGAAATTTGTCTTTTACATTTTAATTATGTAACAAACCTTTGCTTTGAGCCTCAGTATTAAATCTAAAGATGATAATTTGTTACAATTAAGTTAACACCATTAATTATTATCACAGATTCAGTACTAATTAACAATGATTTTAAATAACCTAACTGAAATTACTATTTGACAATGATTTGGAAAATGATAATCTTAAACCGAGCTTAAACTATGAGTTACGGGATTTATCTATCAGTCAACTGAGATTCACTTGTAAGCACAAACAGACAGATAAAAATAACTTCAATTTAAACGATACGATACTATACGATACTGCCTAGTGACGCAACTTTTTACAACGGCTCTGTTTTTTTATACATTTGCTATAAAAACTGACGTCGAGCATTATCATACAAATGGACGCATAGCTTTATATTTGACATAGGACAATTAGGCAAATGCCGAAGCTCCGGCGTCCTGGGACTATCCTAGACAAACAATCTGACAATAGTCTAATACTACAGCTTGTTTCAGTCTCTGACTAAACGGACGGCCATACCCCAAAACTCAATACTATCAATTGGGGTTTGACTGGACAGAATATCTAATCGCATGTCGACGGCACCCCACTTTGCGGGGTTCATATTACCATGTAAAAAAAATCAGTCAAACTCAACCGAAAAATCTATGATTTTAGTTGAATGGCTTTAACCCATCAGTTTGAGATAACTCCTTAATCTAATTACTCAATCTTCAAATGTATACAGATGTAAATTTTATTTTGCAACAGCCTCGCCTTGAGATTGATCGTTTTAATTTGCAAAACACTGGCTTAGGGCTACTAAGTATCTAAGTACCATTTACACTTAAAAGTATATATAATCTGCATGGAGTTAAGTAAATTTTATAATTATATGACCACAACACATACTTTTTGCATTTTTGAATTTTGCAATAAATTCAAATCTGTCTGTTTGTACCAATTGAAATTGATTTAGTGAAAATTTTATTTACACATTAGGTCTGTAAGGAGATATAAAAATATAATAAAAATTCTTGGTACGCAGCTCTGGGCGCACCACAGAGTACCCTGACTACATACTATGGCCCGTATACGAACGAAACAAAAAATAGTTTTTGATCCAATTCAAATGACAAATAATTTATTTCGTCTTTGGAACCTACACCTTACACTTACGTATTGCTCAGTTCAGTGACAGCCCTAGGACGTGATTCCCACGGTTTGTAATGCTAAGAGCAAGGTAAACAGCACACGTCTTGAGCACAGCCGAACATAGGCGGGGGGTTATGTGTACATTTTCGTCCAATGTACAGCAATCGAACATCATCCGACGAACCAATCACGTGAAGCGACGGTGCGAGTGACGTTAATCCGACTTATGCAGGCTGAACTCACGACTTATACGACGTTGTTAGTATATTTGAACCAACTAACATCTTGACACTCGTCAACTATCAATTTATCATTACAGATTTGTATTCGGCATGATTCGTGAGTTACCGTTTTAATAATTTATATGCACTTTAACAGTGGACAAAATATCCAGTGATTCGATTGGAATTGAAAGAGATTACCTTATAAATTAAGTTAGGGGCTTAAAATTAAAATTCCTCGGTATCAATAGTATTAAAATACTGAATGTAGGGATGGAGATACTCAGTGAGTAATCCGCACTTACCATTATTAACAATTCTTGAAAACGTCGAACGTAAAATACTCAACATCCGACGATAATATCATGAACGAACACCTCAGTGTAAATAAATAAATTTATAAATAAATAAATAAAAAATTAATAAAAATTAATTAATTTAATTTTAATAAATTTGTTGAGTTTTTCTGTATTGTGCTGATGAAATAAACTTATTTTCTTTCATTCTTTCTTTCAGTGTATTTGAGGGTATTTTGATATATGTATATTATGTATCTTACTCGTACATATGTATATAATTTTTGGTAATAAATAAAATTCTCACCATATAAGACTCTGCTCTGTTACCGAGCTTATCATTTCAAATATCCAAGTAATTCCCATTATTATGAACATCCGGATGGTCATGACGAACCTGAAAATAACGCACATTTGTAATACAATGTAAATATTACGGCGTAAAACGTTCTGTGATTTTACGGACGAGGCTGCAAACTTACAGAGTCGTGCATCGGCAGAAGTAAAAATAAATAAGTAAATATCTTAGGACAACTCACACACGGCCATCTGATCCGGTCACAAATGACTTATACTTTCTACTAATATTATAAACTTTTTTGTAACATTTGTTACTGAACGGATTTGAATGAAATTTGTCTCAGAGATAGATTATAGTCTGGAATAAAACATAGGCTTATTTTAATTAACATACAACGCGGGCCAAGCTTCGGGTGGACGCTCGTATTCCTATAAAATACAAATAAGTAAGCGCTTGAATAATGACCCATATGCCTTCACTCCTTTTGGAAACGTACTTACCTACTTAATCTTTAGTGCTTCTCCACAAATTCCACACTGTAATATATATCTATCTGCATTGTTACTAAAGATTATTTTGGTATATCACCAAATCGGTTGTCGTCGGTCCGTCGGATGTTTTTCCAGGTTTAGTAATTGTAATAAAAATATGTTGTCCACGGTCCACGTTTTATGTGAGGGTTTAAGTCAAGTCATTAAATTGATCGTGCACTGGTCTGCTCAAAGCGACTGCGTCGTGTAATAAAATGATTACCTATACTAACTGACGGCATGAGCAATAAAACACGACTTATTAAAATGTATTGAGTAATAATGATATAAATACTTTCAATAATTATATAATTAGAGGCGCTAACATTGTTTGTGTTAATTATGATTCTAATTTATAAACCAAACAATCGTGTCAAGTCACGCGCGGTATAGAGTTCCGTAGTTAAGTGAAGTTAATAACCTGTTGAGCCAAACTAAACGAAATTTGATACTGTTTTTTTTTTCAGATTTCCAGAACTAAGCATTTAGTTTTTACAGGGGTTGGTTAGATAGTTAGTTTAACACATGACACTAACAAAAATAATCGCTTTAACGTTTAATATCCCTAAATAAGAAAACGATCTTACCAAATCCTTAATCATTTTAAAAGACCTATCTAACGATATCGTGAGCAATGGGGTAGACGATAAAACTATTAGGCTATCACTGCTTTTTGTCGCCTCTAACAAAACCTAACTGTGCCGACGTGAGATTAGACAATATTCTGGGCTGCCCCTATAATGGCCTTTAATTCTGTAAGTATTCGTGGCGACTATCCAAAGGTGCGTTGTACCTAATACACCTACGGGTGCGTCTTCTTAGTCATAATCCTATGTTCTATCTTTATCTGAAAACCTGTTGCGGAATTTAAAGTTCAATTGCTGTAGTACTCAAACGAGCTAGAGATTGACTTTGTCGATGTTTTATATTTTTAATACGATATATTTTTAATCGGGAATGAAATGTATGTGCGTATCGTCTACAAATAATCTTAATTTAACTATCTTGTAACTTTATATTCTCGGGATTAAATGGTATCTATTCTCTGTGAAGTCAATTTTTCTTCATCATCTTCAAATTAAATTATAATGTTAAGAGTTAAGAATGTTACAGTGGGTAAAAAAATATCGAAATTTTCGTTTGACAGTCTGCGAGAATATCAGACGGGAACCACTGCATTATTCGAATTGGTAGCTACCTACGTACCTACGTACCCATTGAGTTTCTTTAAATTACACACCCATTGAGTTACTTTGTACCACATATTATCTCAATGTAGATGCCTAGCATAGATATTGGTTGAAAGATGCGGGCGGTTGTGTGGGTAACTAATTGCCATTTAAGTAACTAATATCACTTTCTTCATAAAGAACACAATCCGGTCATTAATCTGTCATTAATCATTAATCTGCTCCTGCGATAACGACACAATTTTCTCTGTGTCTCCTCTTACTATGTGAGGGATAAAGGTCATTGTCCACCACGTTGAGCCAGTGCGGATTAGTAGATTTCACCACAACTTAAAGACCTCAGTAGTGCAGGCTTCCTCACGATGGTTTCATTCACCGTAGTAAGTTAGTATGTTATACGCCCACAACTATTGTAAACTAAAGGTGCGTACAGGATTCGAACTCCGGCCCTCTAAATTCAAATTGTCTTTTTCATCATAGGAACATCGAGCTCACTTAATGATAGTCAAAATATTGCAAGAATCTCTCGTTCCAACACTAACGTTAAAACCGACGCGAAATACTAATTTGTAACATACGTAGCATTTTTAACAAACCTACGTTGTGTATTTGCAAAATACGTAGTAGGTACATCTGTGAGCATGATGATTAGGTACTTTATCGCAGGTAAAGAACCGGTGTACTACTTATTGATGGGAAAAAGATTAGCACGTGATTGTATGTTTTCCTATATATGGAATATGCGTCACGGGGAAGATATAGCGTGAAATCGCGTAATATATGCGAGCCGCGAACATCGACTCGAACAAAATATCTCGATCGCGCAACACCACTGCCAATGTTAAGTGCGTACTTCGCGTTTATTGCAAATTAACACTCGAAGAATAAGGTTATATATCGTTTACTTTAATTATACACGGATTATCAAACGGAAACTCTTAGATAAAGAAATCAACAGTTCTATATATTAGTAGAGGCTTACTCAGGGAAAGTAGTTCGTGGACAATTCTCCTGACAGACGCTGCGAGACGAAAATTGATTTTCACCCAATAATCATGGATTTCAAAGTCGGTGAGTGAAATTAAATTAATATATTTATTACTAGCTGGCTCTGTAGACATAATGCAAAATGTTTTAAAATGTGCCCGCGTCAGTTTAGTCTTTTTTTCTTATATTATACACAGGCAAACGAGCAGATGAGTTATGCCGCCCGAACGCCTCCGACAAGGCTTTAATTGGAATCTAACGATAAAAACCGAGACTTTAGGTGCTCACCGAAGTTCTGAAGCGCTCTTAAAAATTCACCACTAGCGGTCATCCATTCTTCTACCGTTGCTAAACTTTTTCGAACACATACGATCGAAATAAGCCGCCGGGCAATGCATACTTCATTTAATTATTAATTAGTTAATAATTTAAAATCTAATTACTATTATATTTTTTCACAGCTACCCTTTTAGCTCTTATGATTGCATCAGTCGTCAGTATTCCTTACCAGCAACCTGGTGAAGTCGCTGACGTCGGCTCAGCACCGAAGTGTCCTTGTGGCAAAATATACTTCCCCCTATGCGGGTCTGATGGCAACAGTTACAGCAACATGTGCGAGTTCAACTGCCAAGCTCACCATGTTCGGAAACACTTTGGTACCAAATTGTCCGTTGTCGCGCAATCGAGATGCGAGGAGATCTAATTTCGACGCACTTATTTTATGGTAATTTCAGTTCATATCATTGTAGTTTATTAACTTCGTCATAGCCTGAATTGCTACGCTGGCTTTGCTATGTATAAGGGGCTGAGTTTGGATTGAAGCCTTTTTAGGGTTCTGTAGTAATTTCAGTGTAATTTCGCTGTCCGTCTGTACAACCGCGGCCTAGTGCAGAGACCCTTTGACAGTACCTATCAATGAAGATTTCCGTTCTATTCCGTTTCTCTATTATTGTTTCTCTATTCCGTTCTATTCACGCCATATATATAGGATAAGCCTAACATATTAATGGGTAAATAAGGCAAATAAGGAACCCAACATTGCGCGGGCTTGAAAGCTCTTGGCATATTTTTTATAACTCTTTCACGCTATCCGCTCATTTCTCCATACAAAGGAAAGGGTCTATACTTTAAGTTAAGAACTTTACACTATAAATTAATTATCTTGTCATCTAAGTTTCTTTTCTAAAAAAATCGATAAACAAACAATTCATATGAGCCTCGAATGATTCAAATGTTAACACTTATTTTACACAACTTAGGGCCGAATATCTTAACAATAGAACTAAGAAAATCCCAATATACTCAATCATATTACATTTTATATTTAATAATAATTTCCATTCGCGTGGATCGTTGTTTGGTAGTTTTCTTATAGTAAGAAACAACCTAAAGAATTGCTGAACATTTTTCGCATGCTCGTATATTAGAATAATTGTGCATCTCACTCACACCCTCCCTTTTTCACATGACGCTGTCTTGGAAATAGCATGTATTTTAACTACGCGCGTCGGTGGGAATTTTCAAGCTTACTCACTTAAGTACTTAGTACATTTGTGTTTTGATAGGAGTGTTGAAGGTGAATAACCAAAAAAAATCAAGATAATTTAATACATTTTTTTTTTCAGTTTTCCTATCATATCTCTAAAACGAAAAGAAAAAATGACTGGGCTATGTGATACTAATATCACAAATAGCATTTGATAGCTACAACGAAGATGTTACACCTGAAGACAGAACATGATCTGAAGCGTCGAGTTAGCACGTTTGGTCGGTGGAGGATAATCAAACTGGAAAATAGATAAACGTCTACATCTAATATGCCAAAATGAAAATACAACAGTTCTTGTCATTAAGATTTATTTAAGTACAAAATTATATAGTAATTATAAGGAACACTTATTTTAAATCATCCATTGTCTTTCCAATCATCCATTGTCTCTCCTCCTTGCTGAGGATACCTTACACCACCACGCTGCTCCCAAAGCAGACTGTCGGAAGGGTAGGATATTGTCTGCTTGTCACGTGTCCCAAAACACAGAAACTGTGTGACACAGTGAATGATAAACTAGCAGTATCATTCACTCACAATTGAACCATGCAATTGGGCTATGAGCGCCTTACATTTAATTATAATTACTTCACAATGCTGCTAACTGCTGCCGAAGCAGTCGTCGCAGTCGATGGGATGTAGTAGGATGTAAATATTACAAAGTAGAATAAATTAGACATAAAATAAATCCTTTTGAATAAACCAATTCTGATTAACGTAATCTCTTGATTAATCTCAACTATTACAAAAAAAAAGTTTACACAAAGATTACATTTTACCCATAAAACCATTTTTACCTTCGAACAACAATCAACTAGAAAACGCTAAAATTCCGTCCAGTCCTCCTGCGACTTCGAATTTAAAAGACTTTAAATAACATGTAGATATGAAATCAACCTTAATTCCTCCTTAAGTCCTCAATTCCGTCATTGCCTTGCGAGATATAGGTTTAAGCTAATGACGCATTAACTGCCAACAACTGTGACATTGGTTTAAAATCGGTAATGTTCATTTCAACACTTGTTAGTTTAACACTTCGTTTCGGCAAGTTCATGTGCATGTAAGACACCTGGCCGTGTAATTGCATTTTCGGGCGTTATATTATTTTTACAACTTTAGAATAGACATTGCGGCATTGTACGTATTTGGCTGTATTTGAAAATAACTAAACAATAGGCACAACAACAGCCACTAACTCGTCATCTAGTCGATAGTTGATTGAAGATTTTTACCATAATACTATATACATAATACTATATACATAATACTACTACATTATATCAAATGGGTGGTAGAGGTCATATCTCCTAATAATTAATTCAAATAAAACATTTTATATTCTAAACAAACAATTTTAATCAACAAAGCTACATGATGGGAAGTAGCAAGCATCGGTGTTCGATGAAAACCTAGTAGTAGAGGTTAAATCACATTACCTTCTTATTTTAAATACAAGACATTCTCACTAACCCACAACTGAAATTTAATATTTAATATTTATAGGTTAAGACCACCCATAACTGGCCACTTAACTAGATTAACTTCAACTGTATTAACTTTTTCTTTATACATTTGTGTAATGTAAGCATTCCTCCGACTACATATTTATACATAGTTTGCATATAAAACAAAAGAATTTTAGTAGTATTTTAGTAGTAACTGGCCACAAAATTTAGATGCCTGCATAAGGCCATTCAGTAATGAGTTCACACGAAAAAGCTCCACTTATAAACGCTTACAACTGTGATAGAGAAAACGATACCATAGGATTATTCCTAGTTACTGTTAATTAATTTACTTAAAAAATATATATTGCAATTGTAGCCAGTTATGCCTTGGTTTACCCTACTTTACAGAATATAAGCACCTTGTTATTAGTTTAATTAAGTTATAGCTTAGATTGTCTTAATTCCTCTATATTAAATTTTTGGCCATTGAAATTGAAATTATACAAATCACTGGGCAGAAAGTTCATAAGGAATATGTGAGTTATAAGTCCAGTTATTCCCCATATTTTATGCTTCTCAAATAAAAATAAAGGCATTGGCATCTTACCATACATGAAATAGCCATGCGTGTTAGGATTGCACAAAGTTTCAATAGGAACGGTGAAAATTTCTTCAACTTCATCTTTATTTGGTGTTAATTGCTTAAAATCAAACCTTTTTAATTCTCCCACAACAGGGGTAATTATAAGGTCCTTATTTAAGCCGTGGAAGTTAGGCATGACGGTCCACACATCAACTGAATCCCGCGATACTCCAATTTCTTCTTCAGTCTCTCTCAATGCTGTATCAATTAAGCTTTCGTCCCCGTCCATTTTTCCACCCGGAAATGACACTTGGCCGCTATGATTTTTTAAATTAGACGAGCGAAGCGTGTACAAGATATGCACTTCCTCATTCCGTACACACATAGGGATCAAGACTGACGCATTTTGTAAGTTTTTACTCGGCGAAGATGAACCGAAATTAGGCAATTCTTTGAAATTCGCCACACATTTATCTCGGAAAGTTTTCGATAATAATATTTGAGGAGAAATGTACATGGTTTCAATGTTTTATGTTGCGTTGCGTATGTCTATTACTTTTATCAAGTACAAAGTTCACATTTTTAAATACGAGTCAATGAAACTATCATGAAGTGAAAATATTTTTTTATTTTGATAATTCGGCTGACGTTTGATGTCTGATTGACTGCAATTGCTTTTAATGTCATTGTCATAATGACTAATGAGACATTACACATTCGTATATTAATTACCCTTCCGATTCGATGAAACAGTAAGCCTGTCTATGGTAAGCCTGTTCATGAAAAGTTGAAATACCGATTTATACGTTAACATTTTGTTTTATGAAGAAGTCACCATCACGCCCACTTGATTTTGATACGTCTGTTAACTTTTACAAAACATTTGTTAACTGTAACAAAAACTGTAAATTTAATTTTATTCATTAATTATTATAACCAAATATCAAAAACGTTTCTTCTTTTATTTTATGGATCTGGATCGTTTAAGTTTGATCAAAAACATGCAAGTAAGATAAAGAATGTTTTTTTTACAATGGCGTCTGTATTTGTGGTGCTATAACTTTGATATAATTTATCGTCTGGTCTTGAAAATATAGTTGTAGCAGATGCCCTATGAAGAGTTTACCTAAGTACGGCTTCAAGTATTCTTTACAGCCTACATGACCAATTATGTCAACCAGGTACCCAATGATGTACATAAAACCTTCCATAAAATCATCATGTAGAATATGTGCCGAAATAAAACCGAGTATAGCCAACTCTTTAAATCAATCATTCTTTTTGAGTGCCGTTTAATCCATCAAACACACATAATCGATATATTCTTACAATTATGGACAAATATTCCAGATTTCCTTCCTCAGGACCTTTTTCACACTTTTGGGTTTCCTCTATAGGTTCAGACAGGGGATCCATATTTTTAACCGAAGACTTTTAAAAATTCTTCTATTGGTATTGCTGCCAGTAGAACAACTCTATATAACGCCTAAGGAGATGTTAACGTTGAACAACTCGACGGAATTCTATGGAGGTCAATACAATTGAGCCTTCGCTCAAAGAATAAGGAATCTAAACTGTGAACAAATATTAAAAATCGCATTACATTCTATACGCTTTCTTTTGAGCACGAGTACAAATATAACTCCACATGAACGATTGTTCCGACATCCACGGCAATCGCCCAATAGTAAACCCTTAGGTACTTTCCTAGCTTATAAACTCTTGTCCCGTGTTAAAAATAAAAAAACCGTAAGAAACAGTAAATACGATTCTATTGTTGAACAAGCGGAAGTTCTTCAAGCCATTCCCTCTTACTCACATGTACGCCTATCCGATGGTCGAGAGTGAACATTTTCTAATAGACCTATTAACCTCTTCCTGAACTACTTCCGTAACACACAAGTAACCTAGGAGAAGATACTGATGATGAACCATATCATTCTTCTTTTGAAGATCAAGATCAGATGGGGTTTGATGGCCGTGTGTGAGTTGTCCTAACATATTTATTTATTTATTTATTATCATTTTGAGAGACTCTTTCAAGATGAAAACACAACAACAGCGCAAGAACATATTGGATTACATAGGAGTTACGTTGGAGCTACGATGGGTACGTTGAGAATGTACCACAAAGTAAGTAAGGATGAATGTACTGCATGTTTGTCTGAATGATTTCATTAAATTATGAATAAATTATTGTCACTGTCAACAACGTAAAATTATAATTTCAATAAAACCTTAAAACTTAGTTAACTATGTCTTAAAACTTTGAAACCTATGAATACCTCACATACCTCCAGCTTCCAACAACCAAGGTAAAATAGAAGTATTACGCTTTACTGACAGTGTTTAATTAAAAGAAGTTCACACTGTCATTTAAAAATAACAATTTAAACATTAGTTAATGGCACAGAGATCATAGTGAACAGGTGAACGTCCCTACATGTAATCTATGCAACAAATATATCCAGTCATTATATTTGGAATAATTAACTAGTAATGAATGAACCAGGCGCTTTTCAAAATTTATTTTCGCTAGCGTGCCGCGAGCGATGTATGTCAAATCTCAAAAATATTCGGGTGCCGATACCGTGGAATGCTCCTAAGGCATCGGCAGCTGTCCTGGTGCCTATGTGTCGTGTGAACGATGTTACATCCTTATTGTACATTTTGCGATGGACGAGTCTAAGAACGAACGTTGTATTTCCTGGCGGGAAAACAGTTATCGAAGAATCACCTGTACAAACAGCTTTGCGAGAAACGGAACAGGAAATAGGTCTCTCTTCAACAAAGATTGATGTATGGGGCTACGGTCCCCCTGTGCCCGGTCGTGATAACAAAATCATGATAATTCCAGTGATAGGCTGTGTATGGGACTTGAGACGAGAGGACCTCCAAATAAATACTAATGAAGTAATAGAAGCCTTCACTGTTCCCGTGGAAATGTTATGTGACGCTAGTAACCACCATTATACGCAGTTCAAAAATGGATTCGTTTTACCAGTATATCTAGCTGATCAGTACACGATAGGGGGCATCACAGCGTACATAACACAAATGTTCTTGGGGTCCTTATTGCCTCGTGGATTTAAAAATTGGTACGTGAAATGAGAGTAATAAATTTACCTAATCCGGCAAACGTTTTGCATAATGTTGTTGTATCGTAAGTGTATCAGGTTCTTCTTTCTATCTTTTCTTGCTCGATCTTCACTTATAACTTACCTTTACTAAATACTCATCACATTTAAATAGTTTTCATATGGCAGCTTTTGTATATCTCTAACAGTTTTTCTGAGACCTTTGTGACAGGACTCTCCCCAACAATTACTTGAAGAAGACAGCGGGTATTTTGTTCACGACTTAGATTATTGTGTAGAGTCGGTAGAAATATGTGAAGGTGACTGGAATTAACTTATTTTTTTGTAGACACTTGCTTGCTGGTATATGTATGTACCCGTTTATTTCATTTTACCAGTAACAGTGAGAGTAGTGACAACACTATGTGAGA
>DWKC01000355.1:0-13425 GCA_018249195.1 Racta chiria
GTAAATATTTTGAAATTGAATTGAATTTGTATTTATGAAGTTATGCATTGGCCTCAAACATTAATGGCCCTCTAATGAGGACGGGTCTGCCTCACAGCTGAGGTGGCCTGGAGCATACTCTACCACGCTGCTTTAGTATGGATTGGTGGAGGGAACGTTACGGAGGGAACGAGGTGGGGGTCACGCATTAGAAATATTTTTAGTCAAACGTAAGACGTACCTATTTCTTCTATAACTAACCTATCTATAAATATTTTTATGCTGTAAGCAATCAACCGAGCAGACGGGTCACTTGATGGTAAACGATCATCGTTCGCCATAGACAATAGCAACATCAGCGTGTCACCAACGCGTTACAAGATAAAAAGGAAGTGAAGATGGCGGCCGGAGAAATACGAAGAGAAGCAGTAAGTAAAAAGGTTGGTTCAGCATTATGTTGTGTCGAGTACGACACCAACTACTGGTTTTCAGTGGATACCTTTTTTCGCAAATTCGAAAAAGGTGAGAACATTTTAACGAAAATGAAAAAAAAAAACAAAAAAATTGTCTTTGTCAGACGATTTGTCATAAGTGTTTCTACGATTAATTACCGTGGTCAGTTAGGAGAATGCCTAAAATATAAGGCGAAAGTGGAATTTATCAATATCTCTACATTATGTTATTTAAGAAAACCGACCATGTTTGGCACGCCCTGCGCAATGTAGGGTCCCGAAGTTTATATTATAACTCGTTAACCTGTTAAGCCTGCTCAACTGAAATAACGTTCCTTCTAAATTCATTTTATATGCTACTGTCTGGAATTATTTCAGATTTTTGGGGCCAACAGTTTAGTTTGCATATTTACCCTCCCATAAACACATGTTCCTAACTAAAAATATCACTTCACAGCTCAATATTTCGAAAACGGATGCCTTAATAAAAAAATCGGTCTTTTAAGGCCCATAATGATTTTAAAAGATCTAAGAAACGATACCCAACAAGATGGAATAGATGAGAAAAAAATATCCCACTTTACCAGTAGTAATTTGTTTTTTCTTTACCACTTTCTTGCCACGGTAAATATGTATATCCATGTCAAATTACAGTTTTCTAACACTAAGGGTCTCTGCGCTGGAGTGCGGACGGACAGACAGACGGACATGTTGAAACTATAAGGGATTCCGAATTATCTACGGATCTCTATAAACTCGTTTAATATACCATATACATGATGGTATCTGAGGTATATGAGGAGAGGCTCTCGTCATTATTGACTTGCAGCCAGATACTGACGGATGACGTCCTCCATGGTGCCGTAGTCACGCTCGGGCAGCGCCACGCCGGGGAACAGGTCGGAGAGGATCCCGGCGAAGAGCACGGCGTCGGCTGCTAGGAATTTCGGCAGGTTGCTGTCGTTGAGCGCGCACAGCAGCGTCATCTCCTCCGGCTGGTCGGGGCTGGCGCGCTTCAGCGCACCCGCCATCACCTGACGCACACCATTGTTGCTCTTGTACGACACTAACTCACTAAATAATCAATCGTAAGTAACGAACGCAGCTGTACCAATGGCATTAGGAAATGGCATCTTAGAGAAAACAGTGTGTCTTGGAGGCGGAGGCCGGAACTGCAATGTGAGCCACGTACAGGTCACATAGTTTGTCGATACGTGACCTTCAGCAGGGATCGATATGCGACAGGTTAAATTGCCTTTCAACCCTCGGAACCGCTAATTAAATTTTCCCATTTGCGAACCCCCATTCAACGCTGCTGCGTTAATTAGCTCCGTGGATCATTTATAACTGATACGGCACGTCATGGAAAACAGTCCTTGCACGAAACATTGCTCCGTCAATGTTCAGAATCAAAGGCCAGCAGTGGCTTGCCAAGTCAATTAGGTGATCGTAAAACATAATACCATACCACAATTATCTCAAAAAATACTACTACTACTACTAGCGACTTTTTGATACATTACAAACAAGTGCTACAAGATTCTAGACAAAGGCTGCTGCAGGATAGACGATTACATTTGTGACGAGCCGAGCCCGCTTCTCCGTTCGCGCAGAATTTGTATAGACGATTATTTAAATTGTCATATATTTTTTATGAGTGAGTCGATTTAAAGTAAAAAATACTCCTAAGTATTAATCCGAGCTTAGCCCAATACATAGGTGAAAACCACATTCAACTCGGATCAGCCGTTTCTGAGATAAGCGCGAACAAAGGCGCGAGACTAACAGAGAAACAGATAAACAGACAATAAATTCTAAAAATGGTAGTTTTGGCTTCCATTTCTTACTACAAGACCCCATGTAAGTATGTTCTACATAGAAGATGTACAGACATCGATCAGCTACAGATTTATTATATGTATGATGATGATATGATGAGAACTGTACAATAAGTGACCGCACCGTGAATTTATAAAACATAGTATGTTAAAATTATGATTTCCTTTTTTATATGTTGTTATAATAGTATATTAATTTCAATGATTTGCTGTGAGTTTGTTTCGTTGTTTCTTCTCCTCAATAAAATAGCTTTCCTAAACGGTGTTAAATTAAAAAAATGTTGACGTTCATGATTGTATTACTAATACCAATATGAAAAAAATATTTTGACTTTAATGTTATACTAACTTTATATTCTGGTAATGGAAAAAACGTAAAAATACATTACATTTTCATATCCTCTCTGGATATGAAAAAAAAAATGACAAAAATCTCCTCACTAGAGTCCTCATGTCAGGTGTGGGGTTCGATCCCACGCTCCCTGTCGGGAACCAGAGCTTAAATCTGGCGCCTTAGACCACTCGGCCAACCTGACTTGATAGGGAATCGTTCAATATGGCTACTGTAGCCAATACTGCACATGCGCAGAAGCGAACTTTATATCTCGTCGTGCAGTTAAAATTAAGGGAGCAGTCAATTTGTGCCGCACTCGATTATCACAATATCAGTCTTGCTTTTATTAATACTTTTAGGTATTGCGTGATAACTGGGGGTAACGGGGGTAACGGGTAACACATTCCATCACATGCTTGTTGACCTTCACTGTTCTCATATTTTTACTAACCTCTATGTAACATTGCTGACAGGTATTTACAACTAATAATAACAGTTATGATTAAAACAAAAATAATACAATATTGCATAAAATATTTTGGTTTCAAAGAACTGAGTTAACATCAGTTTATTGTTTGTGGCTTCGACGAAATTAATTGAGTCGAGAATTGAGACCGGGTGATTAACGTGGGGTTACAAACAACATTGCCACAGACAGATACCCAGTTGTCTACATTAAACTTGTGAAGACCATTCTTTTAAGTGTAGTGTTGAGATTCATGTGCTCACCAAAACACTCTTGACAGCTCTCATTCCAAAGTCGTAGTGATCTTGTTTTGAGAGTTGCTCGCTGGACAGCTTGTACATTTGCACCATCTTCTTGGCTAGACCCTTCGACGATTCAAAGCCTTCAGAGTACAGGATAACCTCCGCAATCAGTGCTAAACGAATTAAATAACTAATTTATTTACATTGAAAGTAAAATAACGTGGGGACCAACCCGAAGTTTTACTCATAGACAATAATTACTGAGACTGTTGTTCGTCCGTTCGTCAATGCATGTTTCACAGGCAGTTTTGAACCGTAACAACTTTCAAATTTACATAAACTTTCTTTGTTATACAAAGCAAACCTTTAATGTTTTGTCGCTGCGTTGTTTATTTCATAACGGCCACAAACAATCAAAAACGTGACAGTTGTAAAATTGACTGACTTAAAGGAAAACTGACATTACGTCCGTGGAATTAAAATATTAACAGGCACATAAAGTTTCATCTTGCTGCCTTTCGTTTGACTAACTGCAAAAACAAAACTTGTTTTATGTACAGTACGACTCGGTAACCCGAGTTGTCGTGGATCTGGTGTGATACATTAAAACTAAATCTAAATACCTGGTTGCCTAGCTCCTGCTTTAATCAATTCCTTGACTCAAAAACCTTTCATTTGTGAGCCGTTTGGTATTCTCACCGTAATCCGGTACCATCATAGATATGGGTCTGAACAGGGCCTTCAAGTTGTCGGGCAGCTCGGTGCGGCCGGCGTACCCCGGGTTCATGGTGATGAAGGCTGCGCAAGTCCGCACCAGCTTGATCTCACGGCCCTCAAACATGAATCTGGACTGCTTGGCAACCTTCGCGTTCCTGATGGTGATTAACTGCTGTGCGATCACCGACAGCACTTCGATGTCGATCCGGTTGAACTCGTCGAAGCAGCACCAAGCACCGGATGTCGCCAGACCGGAGAAGAATCGACCCATCATCTTGTAGTCGAGACCTGTGGGTAACTAAATCTTCAGATTTAACTGTAGGTACATTTATCGATGGAGTTTATTGGTTGGCGCCGTCGCTACATGGGTTCGTGTCCATGTATAACATACTAGTTTCATCTCACGTTGTTTACATAAGTACTTAGCCACTTATCAAACTTGTACATTGCAATTTCTCCCTTTGTGTAGTGTGTGTATGTATGTGTAAGCAGTACCTTCGGAACAATTGAAGACGACGCACTGTATAGCGAGCGACTTAGCCAAGTCCTTGGTGGTCTCTGTCTTGCCGGTGCCGGCGGGGCCCGCGGGCGCTCCGCCCAGGTCCAGCTGCAGCGCTCCCATGAGGCACAGGTAACAACGGTCGGTCAGCGGCGTTATCACTAGCACACCTAGCAATAAGTTTATAGTAATATAAGTATTTTACACGTCGCGGGTGGCATCAACATTACAGAAACCCTTCGCTTCTTATTCAGGGTTAAAATTTTCTATTATAAGTTCGGTCTCAAATAAAATGGCAATTTTCTACTTTTCGATCAAAATCAGCTCGCAGCGAGTGCTTAAGTATTATAATTACCTAGTCTTTTAATTTCGAAAATATCTACTTAACTATTTCCTAACTTACCTAATATCTGCATCTGCTGCCAACATTTACATATTATGTTCTATACTACTGTTATCTTAAATTGAACAAATATCCGGTATAATTAATTGAATTTCGTAAAAGCAGAGCATCCTATGATCACGAATGTCTGCACAGAAAACAGTTTCTTCAGCTGCATGGGTATTTTGTTTAACATCTCAAGTCTCGATCACCGATAGGTTTTTGCTAAATAAAACAATTTTTAAACACTTTTTTTTGCTTGGTAATGGCTATTGTTAATATTGGTACACACCGCCTGCCCCGAGATACTCGTGCCCGTATATGTAGAGGGCGCTGGACATCCGCGCCACACAGTTGTCGATGTCCTCTTCCCAGTAGTACCGGATCATCTTGAGCCATTCGAAGTCATTCCTGCCAAAAGGAAGGAGGATATATTTGAAACAGCCAACAAACAGCGGACGTTATCATGGTAAGTCCAGTGGTTTCTCTATCTATCATCTATTAAACATCTTAAACAACCTACGGGAAGTAAGGTGCTTGTTAGTTACTAAATACATTTTAGCGGGTGTTTCTTGTTAAAAAACCTAACAGCACTAGGGTTGGCTATTCAACCCTTCGCCGATCCGCATTGGAGTATCACAGTGGAGCTTGCTGCAGCCCTCGCCAGTCACGACGAGAGACTCGTGCTCAGTATTGTCAGTAGTAAGAGTTGAGGCCAGTCATTAAACGATTACGTAGATTAACGATAAATTGTTAATAATATTTGACATTCAATAAACCTAAGAAGAGCCATTGATTGATTCGAATTAGATTGTGTAAGTCATTCTCCGGCCGCCTAATACGTCGGTACAAGTCCGTCTGTGATCGCAATACACTTAAGCTGTGGACCGTGATTTTCTTGACCTACATTCGTATCCAGTATTGAAAGGTATCTTTTATTAAGAAGTTTCAACTTTGGTACTCTCTCAATTTGTTGGACGGGACATTTTTCTGTTTGAATCACCTTGAAAATCACTTTTTATACTTATATTTTAAGTGGAAATGAAGTTTAATTTAATTTACAATGGAAGATGCACAATGAATACTGTGTGACTATCACCGTAATTTAAAATCCCTGAGTCTCGGGGCCAGTGTGTGTGTTGGGCACACGCATCTAAATATCATTCAACAACATCAAGACGACTGGTGTATTCATATATCATCACGTATTATTTCATTGACGTATCGGTAATATATACGAGTATGTGTCGGAATGTATATTATGTCGAATTTGCAACTAGTGTGGCTAGTGTGTGTGAATAAACCAAGCATCTATACAAATTGTTGGTTAAGTTCGGGCATCGTTTAATTAAGAAATAGGGAGTTAAGTTTTTTTCTGACGGACGTAGCGTATTCCAATATTTTAAGAAACTTCATAAAAATGTTGAGGTGGTGTTAGAGTTTGAGCGATGTTAGGAGGCATTAAATACTTACGCGCGTTGCACATGCTTCTCGACCATGTGTGTGATGGTGTCCCTGGCGTGCACGTCGACGGTGATGAGCGCGCACAGCACCTTGCGGAAGAGCGCGGACAGGTCCTTGCGGGTGAGCGCGGCCAGGTCGTTCAGGTCCGCTATACACTTGCCCTCGTAGCCTATGAGCGCCGTGTCCACGCGCAGCGGCACCTCCAGATCCAGTATCTCGTGCACGCCCCTGGCCCACATTATCTGAGACACCGTCAGTACCACCTGGATCATCAAAACTCATGTTAGCATTACAAAAGTTTCGTGACGGATGCTGTCTACGGCGGTTTCTCGGCTACTGTGAGCCCCACTCGTAGGTTCCTTAACTTAATTTACATTATGTCTCGTAGTTACATTGAATCTATTAAACGCATATTATAAGACTCTGTATAACGATAAAAATTGCACAAAGTTCTGACTGTTACCTCTCCTATATACCGCCACATTAAGAGCTACGAATCTTTGTAATACACTAAAATAAAATTGCATGTAACCAAACACGCAGGTCTTATTCAGATAAAATTGCCCAATCAATGTTTTATCCTGTACAACAGTAGAACAGATTTTTTTTAATAATTCACTTACAAGTTTGTCGCTGTTACTGACAATGAAGCCTGAGCGGCTCTCATAGTTTCTGAACTATGGGAGCCTTAACTAGTCTATCCACATACTTATATGGTTTTTAAAATAATTGGTCCATAATATTATAGGTTTAGCACCTGATTAGGGTGCAGTGCGACCCAATCGACTCTCTCTCGCTGCATGTAGTCCCGCAGTGCGAGCTTCATGCAGCGCTTGACGGAGGCGAACATGGCCTCTTCCACCTTGCCCAGCCAGTCCTCCACGTTGCCGCGAGCCTTCAGCCCCTGCACAGACACAACACCCACATCGTCATCGTCGTCGATAACTTACAATACAATGTGCTATCATAGTACATTACGTGCAGTACAACATTTTACAAGATTCTATCACGTGACCCTTTCCAGGCGAAGGCAAAAAGGTAGCATAAAGCTTTTGTATACAAAAATTACAGCATTATCCGCTAATATGGCCCTTCAGGTCACACACAAACACACGCAGAGCCATATAGTAATAGTCGTGCATCGCAGAGATTAGTAGATACGGTAAGTGCGCGGCTCGAGGCGACCGGCTACAGCACCACTTACCCTTATCCCATACGTCTACTGCGATACGTCAGTTGTCGATTGCGTGAAGTAAAATTTTCGGCAAACTACGTAAATATGTCTTACTGCGCAATTTTACAATATACAATTGATAGCAGAACAAATAACGTGACGAGTGTTTACCAAGAATACCAGAAGTGGAACACGAAGAGATCAGCCAAATTATTCGAAACTAGCTTCCGCACGTGGCAAGGCCGCGGGGTGTGCCCTACCTATCTCTGTGCCTAATTTTATTCAGAACCGTTCAGTAGTTTTTGCGTGACAAAATAATAAGCATCCATCTATCCATTCATTCATCCTTACATACTTTCGCATTTTTAATATTAGTAGGATATGGAAATGCTGCCTTGGACCGTGGACGTTAGCAACTGGTGTCGATATACTGGAGTGTTACTGTAATCGCGCTACAGCGTCTCCAGCCAGGGAGGAAGTGTACGACGGTCACGTTTAGCAAAGACAAACAGAGAAAGGAAACTGTATCCGAAATAACTCCTAACTGGTCGCTGGCTGCATAAAATATGAAATACAATTTTTTATAGTTTTAAGTAAATAATAGAAACTAAAACAATGATTATGAGAACTTTAGCCTGTTTGTCGGTTCACCTGTGACTACAAAATATTTTGTTTAACAGTTCTGTAACTTAGCAAAGAAACAAATTCATAAATAATTAAGTACGACTTCCGCCTCAGTAAATTGAAAACATTATTGAAACAAACAAATATTAATAACATGTTACGATTGGAATATATTTTACAATTGTGGCTTATTTCTGGTGACAGAAAATGTATTATGAAAAGGTAAATTTTAAATACACTAATTGGTTGCATTTCATTTATGGAATCGTTTATTTACGTTCGGCAGACTGGCGGTGGCGGGAGTCTGCAACTAGACTATTATGAGTCTAGAGCAACCTAGAGCATAATTTTGTTTAAATCACCTGAAAGCTTCTGAGAAGGCAAGTATCACGTACCGTGTACCAGTATCGTGAACTTCGCCATGAGCAGTCATCGTAGTCCCTATAACTTTCGACTTTCTCAAAACTACTCTCACTGCTTTAATAGTAAAAGTTTATTTGCAAGATGTACATTTCCGTTAAAACTGTGACGTAATGTTTTGTAAAGTGAGCCGAGATTCACTCACAACATTTCGCACAATATTATCGAAATGATGACTCATTCAGTTACTTACTCTGATACACATGCTACAGGAACGGCACGTTGTCGTGCTAAAATTGTTAGTACAATACCTTTCCTAGATTGACTCTCTCGCCCTCCGGCGACAACATGGCAATGATGTCAGTGGTCAAGTCGTCTGCCTTGGCGGTCTTGGCGAGTCTGGCCTGCAGCGCGTCCCTGGTGTTGAACGACATCTCTCGCTCCACCAGCGTCCCGTCTTCCGTGATCTCCATCTCGCTCTCCGGCAGCTTCACCCCAAACTCGAGCTTAGCAATTGCATCGAAACATTTTCTGAGATGCGGCTGGACCGCATGAGGATTGCGCGTCTGTCAACCAAGAAGTGGGACGGGAAAACATGGACGACACAAATATCCCTATAATCCGTCAGATATGAGCAAGTGCGTAGATAAAAATTAAACAATAGCTGAGTACGCAATCGGTGAATCCCATAGTGTGTTTATTATCGTTCTTAGCCTCGTAACTCCAACTATTATAGACGCTTTATTTACTTAACATTACAGCATTAGTGTTATAATAAAACCCAATCAAGTTAAATTCATACAACATTATAAATGTAAACGGCTACTCAATACTTAGTACTAAATAAATGTTAAGTTTGCTTACATTTACATACAACTTGAAAGCAGGCAAATTACAAAATTACAAAATCGAATGTAGGATACTAGATACAAACGTTAGCGCAGTTCAGTGCTTGGGCACCATATATCTAATTAATTAATAATACCTATACTTATATGTTACGTTTGATTCAAAAGCACGTAAAAGGTAAAATTGATCTCCGAGTGACTCAAAACAACACACACTATATTTAGCGCCACAACATGTAATAATTGCAGTATGGGTTCACGGACATGATCACTGTCCTCGGTGGGTATCCACGGTCACGAGGACCCGTGCTCTTGTGGGCTCTTAATGGTTGCAGCACTGTATCTCAATTACTTCCTGAATGTCAGTATACATTGACGAGGACGGTCCAGCATCGTACATACACAATACCGCTACATTTACTGCGTACCGTTATGCTGTCACCCGATACTTACCTACTACCTTTGGTGGCATACCTGGTGTCATAGAGTTACTGTATTCATATGAGGAGGCAAATAGATTTGATATTAAAATATACATGCACTGCATTACATCTGGTAAATCTCAATATTATTAGCTGTATGTTTTCCTAACTAATTAATAAATCAAAATGCAATATAATATATAGCTACGAGTACATTTACAAGTGCGAAAAGAAAATCACGTCCCATAATTTGATGACGTCTTTGTCATTAAATATTTACTAGCCTTGTACAAGTTTATTTGATACAATAATAGTGTCGACATGAAAGATTTAAAATATAGACCGTTCTATTTATTTGATACAAAGTCTACAGGCAATTGGCAAGGTCAGGTTTCAAATCTAAAACAAGCATGTCCATATGTCAGCTTGTATATCTAGAAATTCCGTAAATACTCCGACTAGAATAGGTGCTCCGGCGGCGTCCGAGTATTCTAGAACCACCGTTATTTAATATTGAGACGTTTTCACTTCGACTTGACATTTGACTTTCATGCAAAAGTTGAAGGTTGGCTGGCTATCTATAGGACGGTCTTCTATATTTTAAGCGTGAATTTTATAACGTTCAGTGATTGCACAAGTCATTTATGCATATTTACCAAAAGGAGTCAATAGTATCGTAACCTCGCATACTATGGAAACTGTGGACAGTCAGGGGACACTACTGACCTGTGCAAGTATCTCGAGCAACTCATCATTGGAAAGGAAGAAGAATCGCGGGAAGGCGACGCGTTTCGTTTCGAGATACGCCTCGAGGCACTTCATGATCTGGTCGAGCATTTCGTTGTTGCGCACAAACTCTTCGTACAGCTTGGGCTGGGTCGCGGCCGGCATTGCCAACGGCACCTACAACATTGTGTTATAAACATGACGCTATGTGCCCAAAATAATCGCAACTCCTAACTTTATCTGTGTACAAACAGGTACCACCTAGCCATATACACTTTATGTTAACGCACCTCGAGTGGAAGAGTCAAGAATATCGTGTACCCTCACAACCCATCGTTCGAGTTTATACGTAAGTCTTACAATTATGAGTACGAAACAAATGTGTAGATTTGTGTAAGGTATTTTTAAAATGAATATAATCTGAACCTAAATAATTTACAGTAAAAGTAATTCGTTGAATATAGATGAACCGGCCCGAAGTTAAGGCATTCGGGAGAGACTAGCGGAGCTCCAACAAACCTTAGCTAGTTTCCTCATAATATCCTTCCACGACTTGTCCACGATAGTGAAGAGCCTCGTTTCGTTAGGAAGTTGTCTTTGAATGTCTGGTGCCGAGAAGATCACTTCTAGGTATATCCACGTTTGTTGACAAGTATACCATTCTTCCTAATAAAATTTTAATAAAAATAAAACATCTATTTGTTAAGTACTATTCATAAAAGTAGTCACTATGATGATATCAAAACGATATCTGTAACGATATTGTAATAGTTGAAACTTCATTACTATTATAGTTAAGTATATATATATATATATTATACTTCATACTTTTATACTTCATGGAAATGTTTCATCTGCTTTATTAATGCTTGAATATTGTTTCCACCGTATGATAGGTAGCATAAGCGTAGTAATTGTATATTGAATTAGTCTTGAATGCCCTCAGAACGTTAACTTAATTGCATGTCACTGCAATACAACTTCGATGAAAATAATGTATATTCGCAGGTAGCTCTCGAAGGGCCTGAGCTCGATGCTATTACTATAACTTATGCAACTCTTTATACAATACTATTATCTATAAGTCTCCGGAGAAACATCTCAGCCCGTTATGGTGTCAATCGTGTGATTGATAAATAAATGCATATCATAATAGTCGCATCCACTATACTTCGCTCGCGTTATACAGTAGTCAAAACAAAACAGTTTTTTTTCTGTGTTTTTAACTGTATGTATGCAAAACTTATAGATTGATAAAAATATTTAGGGTAATAGGGTCAGTGGAGTAGGCTTGGGAACCAAATAAACTCGCTTCTAGTATTAGGTATATAAAATTATATAATTTAGGTAGATGAAGCTTACCAAAGTTTTGGAGAATAGATCCAAATTTTTAGCCCATTCATCCACTCGGCTCTTGATTGGACCACAGTTTCTGGAGCTGAGGATAGTGCTCACGTGAATGTTGCTCTCATCTACGGCAGCTTGAATCTCGTCCAGGCCTCCCAAAATATAAACATCGCGTGCGTCTTTATGGAGAATTACGGGGAACTCCAGAGCTGCCCACATTTCTTCCACCTAAATTGAAGGTTATCTTTTTATGCAAAATAAACAAAGTTTTGTTCTTTGATAGTTTTGGCCTTAAGCCCGCTGTAACACTATGTTTCTAACAGATATGTGTAATAGATACGATTTTGCAAATCTAGTCTATCTGCCAATCACCATATATTTTCCAAGACGTCTCTGACATATAGTAGTCTAACTAAAATAATCAATATTAGTATATATATGTATTGTCGTAGTACTTTACCTTCTTCAACAGTCCCTCCAGACCAGCTTCAGAACTTGCCTGACCAGCGACTTCCATCAACTCCTCAGCATGTTCGAATGCTTGCAGATCCTCGAGGAGTGAGAGAGTGACGACTATCTCTGGTGTGAACCGGGTGTGCAGGATCTCTTCAATACGAACCCAGTGCCGAGGCTTCAGCGAGGGGTTCCGTAAGTACGACATCACTGGTAACTGTAATGGACGTTACGAGCTTGTGACACTCTTCACACATTTTTCTTGTTATGTAATTAATTCTCTTTTGAGCCTTATTTTTGGTGTACATTACGTCAGTGTTAGAACATGGTAAAAGCTTATATTCACCTTTTCTTTAATGATATCAATCGTCGCCTTGCAGGCCGGTACGATCTTGTTCGGAGGCAAGCCCTTGTCCAACTGGTTCATAATCTTGCCCATGTTGAGTGTGGTTGTTTGTATTTCGTCAATATCCAACGAATGGAACGGCATCTCGTACCTATCCAAAAACAAAACGTTAAAATGAGTGAGAGCATAAGCATAGTCAGCATCCATAATTAAATAATCGTTAAATAAACTGTAACAATAAAAATCTACTTTAATGAACTTTTAACGACAAGTCCAATTAATATGAACACTAATTAAATTTAAATTTATTCGATTAAATTAATTTTTTTTCGAAGTGCGTTCTCATCATTGATTATAGAGAGTAGTGGAAATAGTATATGCGTCGATTAATATGGAAACTGGGCTAACCGACTTAACGCAAGTAAATGAATAATGATATTTGTTACCACTAAGAAACTTAGGATTTCAAATAGCCTTTTAAACTGGCTATTTCGTTTTGAAAATTATTCGTAACACTTATTACAGTTACAATTTGTTAATTCTATGACTTTTTGGCGACTTAGTATTTTTACTATTTTACTAACATCAATTAAAAACATTATGGTTTTTAAATGGTTCTATCTCCAGCATTCTAGCAAGATGGAATAACATAACATAGTATCTAATTTTAACTTTGGTCCTACTGATATTACCTATAATAAGATCGACATAAACTACGGCATCGCTTGAACAAATCCCTTCGGTAACTGTTC
>DWKC01000356.1:0-13423 GCA_018249195.1 Racta chiria
CGCGATGAGTGCCGCAGCCAGCATGAGCTCGGCGGGCCTGCTGGGCGCCAACCAGCTGCACGGCGCACCCTCCAACCTCCTCGGTACCGCGAAGGGCGTCGAATTGGACGACCCTCGGTACTACAACCTGAACAAGGACAGGAAAAGGAAGTACGACGGAAGCGAGGAGTCGAGTTACGAGGCGGACGAGGAGGCTCGGAGGCTGAACAAGCCGGTGCTGAACGTGCCCAGCACGCCGCTGACGCCGCTGAGCGACAAGGGCAAGAAGCGCTCGGCGCTGGGCAAGGGCGGGGTGGCGCCCCCGCCGGCGAGGAAGCCGCGACCGCCCGCGCCGCCGCCCGTGGCGCCGCTGCAGCCGCCGCAGCAGCAGTACTATTACCAGCCCCAGCCTGAGGAAGGTGCGTTCAATCTGTTAGACTTCCACTTGCGGAGTAGGGCGCGATGGTGAAGAGCCTAGCCCTGAAGCTTGTATGACAGGAGCAAGCTTACCGTGAAACCTTGTTACATTTTAACTGTGATATGTAAATTTTTATTAGATGAAATCTATAATAATTATCCACTGTAAATAATTTCTATGAAGAAAATGTGATGTACCTATCTTAGTAGAGATTGATATTTTTAGGGTTAGTCTGTAACAAGATTTCACTGTTTTTGTTGTTGATGACACAATAGTGCCATTTTATTGTAAATTGTAGATTTTGTGACTCTTGTCATACTCGCTACTGAAGGGGTGCTACCATTAATAATTCCAAAATATGTGGTATATTTTTTTATGGAATTAATACCAGTGGGTGTCTGTTGTATATATAATGTATTGTATTTTACAGTATTTGAATTTAGTTGGTACTTACAATAGTGTATTCATATATTTTGCTGTTAGCTGAAAGTGATTTTATATTATAAGGAGGAAATGAATTGCATAATAATACATTGACAGCTAAGTTAGTGTGAGATAATGTGGTAGAGAAGGCAGTGTCCTGGAAATAAGTTTTGTATTTCTATTTAATTGTTATTTGTTTATGCACAATTCTCAATATTCTATGTAAATACTTTTGTATCATAGATAAAAACATAAAATAAACGCGAGTATATTACTGATAATGTGTTAAATAATTTTAGTTTGTAATTATTCCTGGTAGCACCCCTCACTTCACCAAAATAGGCCAAGATAACATGTCAATTGTAATTTGTATTTCAATATTCTATTTCATTAACTGAACAATAAGACGATACACTTGTACATGTTATCCCGAGGATGGATTCGTTCATCTGTTGGCTATCCTATCCCAAATCCCGCCTTTTCCCTTCGCTTTTTTGACTAATCCTCAAATAATTTAAGTGAAGAGAAACAAGGTAATGAATTACATGATATAATATATTATCTTTTATCATTAAAACTGAGATTGATACTGCCGTTGCAATATTCTAGTTCCCCCTCACGGAGGCTTGGGGTACGGATTGTACGGAGCGACGGACAGCGATGCTAATTCGAACAGGAAATTGCATCATATCAAATCGCATCAACAAATATCTAGTACAGGTCAGATCGACAACTCTAGGCCCGTCGAGGAAATGCCTTATCAGGTATTATAATTTACTTTAAACAATTTATTAAAATCGCATTTTATTAATTTATCTCTAATGTTTTTTTTTATTTAAATTCTAGTCTGGTGAGTTTGTAGCAATTAAAACTGAATTGAATGAAATGTGGCCTGCAATATGGAGAGTGGATGGCAAAGCCTTACTACAAAAGTACGAGCCATTTGAGGAGAATGGAAAAGTACTTTACAGGAATATTTCCACGGTAATTACTTTCGTATATTTTTAAGCTCATACAAACATTTCTCCATGACATTATAACATTTTTGTTGTTTGTTTCTTAGCGTTAAAAAGATAATATATGTTCTTCTGAATCGCTCGTAGCCCGGCGGTTTGTGCCGGTCGTAAGTGATTGGCCGAGTTAAGCAAGAGCCACTGCGGTCAAACGAGTTGGCCGCTAGTGGCATAAATTTCTTCCCAGTGCTTCCGTGCTTCAGAGAGCAAGTTAAGTCGGTCCCAGTTGCATCAACACTGCAAAGCGTGGTGGAGAGAGGATAAGTGTATATTGATCGATACTGTGTTGGAAGTCAATACTTATCACAAATGCTTTATGATTTTCAGTATGCAGCGTGGAACCCAGAAAATAGGAAACTATATACTCAAGTCCCAGTTAAGGTTCGATCGCATTCGCATTTAGAAACGATAGTGGAGTTAATACGAAGTGAACTGCCCCTGGACGATTGTAATTTTATTGAGAAGAGAATGTTAGAAACTCAAATGTATCAAGAAAATTTTGAAGTATATATACAGACGTTGATATCACACGCGTTGGATCCCAACTTCCTAACAGAGATCTTTCAAGAGCAGGGTAAGCTGTTTTGATTAATTCTATGAACTAGTTTCTTTTGCTAATGACGTTTTTGAAGTACACGTATGACGCATGAGTGCTTCGATGAAAAATCGCGTACAAAGTGCATATGGTATAAAACAATTCAATACTTACCTCCTGGCTTGCATTGGTTTGGGTGGGACAAGTATGGCAGGCGAAACACATTTTTTTGAGGCTTTTAAATGGACACATTCCATCAAATAATTATAAATTACTAGCCTTTTTCCCGCGACTACGTCCATGTGAAACAGTTTTCGTCCCCACACAGCAAATTTCAGAAACTCTACAACAATTATTTATTTACATTTTATCAATATAAATACAACGTTTTATACTTAAAAGCTTCCGATAATAACGAACTTCCATACAAACTTTCAACCCCTTTTCCTACCCCTACAAGCTTTTTTCCTTGATAAAAGGTAGCCTATATTCGTTATCAAGTTCCAGTCTATTTCTGTACCACATTTCATTAAAATCAATTCAGTAGTTAAGGCATTAAAGCGTAACAAACCGACTGACAGAGAAACCCATTTACCATTTATGTACCCATTAAGTACAAACACATCTATTTTACCGGATTGTGGAAGACATTCTGCACGTGTTGATGGCATGTGTGCGCTACGGGGCACTGAGCCAGACAGTGAGTATCTTAGGCTACAACGTTGATAGTTGTAACAGCCTTTTGGCTTCTCCATCGTCAAACGAGGGTAAAATAAAATACTCTATTTGTGTTAGTTATATTATTGTTTTGTGTATGTTATTTGGTTGTTAATGTTAATACTACGTGACAAAACCTCTTTTAAAAAATAAATAAGACATTTGCAAAAAAATATATAAGTTGTTTACAAAACTATTGTCTTCTTGTCCCTGTTTAAAATAATTAACAAGTAAATGTTTACACACTAGTTACATAAACCGATTTTAATAACTCCAAACTAAATCTAAATCGAAGCTTAGCCGAATATATCAATGAAAACCGTACTGATCCACAGTAGTTTCTGAGATTAGCGCACACAAAGCCACTGTACAGACATACCTGCGTAAATTCAAAAAATCATTGTTAGACTACATTCATTTCTTATTATTATAGGTTACTTATATTGATTGATGATATTGGTTATAATTGATATTGAATGAATATTGAAAATTATGCTTATTCATTAATGATGATCGATTATATTGAAGATTTTGATTGATAATATAAATAAACGCGTTGGCAGACGACTACTTCCTATCGAACGTGAAGACTGTGGACGAGGTGACGGAGACGATGCGCGGCAAGGTGTCGGGCGGCGCAGGGGGCGCGGGCGGCGGAGGGCGCGCGCTGGACGCGGCGCTGGCGGCGTGGCCAGGGCTGAGCGTGGCGAGCGGCGCGGGCGCGTGTCGGGCCTGCGCGCGGCCCGCCGCCGCCCGCCTGCTGCTGTACGGCCAGCCCTACAACCCCGCCACGCTCGAGCCCGTGCAGCCGGAGGCCAGGCTCGCTTATGAGAAGGTATGCGTTTTATGAATCTTTAGCTTAGGATGATCTCCTGCCAGACGATATCTAACTGTTCATTTTATAAACATATAATTCAACACAGTTCTTTATAAAGTGGTTTTTCTTTCCGCATTACTTTTTACTTTACATTACCACACTAGTACTACGATTTAACCCAATCAAGATAAATACGTACAACATTGCATATGAATTTACATGTGAATCCACAAAGCGTTCTTAATTTAACTGCATAGTTCTGTTTTATTTACTCTTAATGTTTGCTCTTTGACGATTTTTCCTATACTTTATCTGACACCTGTGAGCGCATAGCTAACCCGTCACATCAAAAAAAGGGACGTTACAATTTGTTTTCACACTTTCGTTGTTTTGTGCTTGATTATCAAATATGACGAATTGAAGTGGGGAAGGAAGTGGTATCTCATATTTTTACCTCACTAAAGTGTTAAAAAACGTAGTATGACAAACGTTTGGATTGATCACTCACTTAACACACTTATATCATAATGTAGTTATAATGTTTAGGTTTGATCACGATTCTATTGTTCATTGAGGTTGTAGTTAATTTACTATTGCTTAAAAGACTTACCTACTTACTAATTTCTCGACAAATAGTTTTTTTTATAACCAATACGGACAAACAGACCTACGGCCTACCTGATGGTAAGTGGATACTGTCGCCTAAACACACATGCAATATTTAGGAAGCTGCTGATGCGTTGCCTGCCTGGTATGAAACAATTGACACTAAAAGAGTGTCAATTGTTTCCTACCAGGAAAACGTAAACATTTAAAAAGTAAACATGTTATAGCGTCAAGGGAATACCGCGACTAGAAGGTACATAGTGATCCATGAAAATCCCAATTTATTTTATCATTAAATTCCAGGAGTTCCTTGTGTGTACAACGTGTTGTGGACGAGTGCAGCTGTACTCGAGGATATCTCATCAAAAATACCTGATGTTTGCGGAGTGTAGTAAGCGGGTAGCAGAGAAGCGCATGCAGAACCCCGGACACGACACCACGACCATCCTCAATGAGCTGCTCGCTGATGAGATGTGGTTGTCTCAGGTGAGACTTTCTCTACAGGTTTATGTAATCCCTACATTACTAGCAAGGTAGTTAGAAATTTCATAATAATATTTTGTACTCAACTCGTGTATTTTGAAAACATGTGCTGAGGAATTTCTTTTTCCGTTTCTTATCTTCTTTATTATGGCACCTTTCCAGAACGATAGTAGATTCTAAATATTTGACGTTTATAAGTGTATTGATCATACCTACATGAAATAAACGAATTTGATTTATAAATTCAAGGTAGGTATGTTGTATATTCAATCCCTATTAACAAATATAATAATATTATTACAGTTGTTCCGCGACGTGCGGCACTCGTGGGCCGAGGCGGAGGCGTGGGAGCGCAAGATGCGGCTCGCCATGTCGCGACAGATGATATAACGACTGTAGTGGCGGCGCGCTGCCAGTGTTTCCAGATTACAATACCGATACATGTGTATTGATACCGGTATGTCAGTGCCGATGTCGTTATGTCGGTAACTAAACCAGGGTATTGGTGCCGATTCCTGCATGTGGGTGCCGATACCGGTATATCGGTGCTGATACCGGTATGGGGATAATTCAACCAGTGTAACGGTTTTGGTATGTGGGTATCGTTAACGGTGTGTCGGTACCGATACCGGCATATGGGTGCCGGTATATCGGTATTGTCAACCGATTAAAAACCGTTGGAGACGTAATATTTGGTGATTGTGTCAAATATAGTACATAATTTGTTCATTAAAAAATATAGGTAAGTCTCTTTTCATTGTCTATTATCTTGAGTGAGGGCCTTATAGATAGATTATGTACCTGATGTCAGACACGGGCTGATATACAGACAGAATATGTGAATAGGCATGATGACTGATATATAACGAATACTCCCAACGTGTTTTCGTGCATCTTCATTGTGCATATTTGTTATTTTAGAAATGAATTGTAAGTTTTGAAGTATAAGTTGACTATTGAAAATTTTAGTTTCCCTCTAAAACGCTTTAATAGTAATGACGTCACGCTTTTGTAGTGACTATAGCTTAGTGTATACTTTTGTATATGGTTTACGATATGCTGACGTCACTCTGCGTTCGATCTAATATGGCGAAATTTCGTATTTTGTGTTTCTATTTTTACCAAATTAAATATAATTAATTACACTTTTAACATTAAATTTTATATCGTAACCATGTAAAATTACTACAAATTATAATTTCATTTCTTAATTATTGTCATTATGCCAATTCTGTGTGGACAAAAGTTGGATTTAATTATTTTTACAAAAAATATTCAGTATAAAGACGCGTCTAACTATGTACTTATGTGATTTTTAATATACTCCAATATTAAATAAATGGTTGTTGTATATAAGCTGTGGGTCACAATGAATCTGGAAGCACTGATGTGTGACACTTGCAGACCAACAATTTTTATTTTGCGTCTCTATACATGGTTATGTGCATTTTAAGGTACAGTCCGTTACGTTCATCTTGACATAACCTCAAACATTCAATTTGCTGTATTTGTCAGGTTTAGCAAAATTGATAAAACTTCAGCAGCATAATAACAGGGTCTTCATTTTTTTTAGTAACAAAAACATACGTGTTGTACGTTATGTTGTTTATAAACACACATTAATAACTTATCAATCTGCGTTGTTATGAGTGGGCCCTTCTTGAAGGCAATAAGTTAATAACTAAAGCCGAGTCTACAAGATAGCGCAAGAAAAAAACAATACACATACTTTTATGTTCAAGAATACAGTATAATGTAGGCCGTAGTAGGTAGGCCTTGTATCAGCAAAGTTGGTAGTGACTATCAGGAAAGCTAAAGGTCTCGAGTTCAATTCTTCACAGCAAAAAAAACTGGATGTAGTGCGTGTCCCGCCACGCGCAACGTAGGGCTCCTTACTCAACCGTAATAACTCATTTAACCTAGGGTTAGAGGTTGACAACACAAAAAATATCACTTTAAGGAGTACGTTCAAATGAAGTTGCCGATGGGCGTGATTAAAATACGTGCTATTTCAGCCGGCATCGTGGGAAAAGGGAAAGTGTGAGTGAGATGCACAAAGATTCTATTGAAAACAAGCACGCGAATAATGTTCAACAGTTCCTTAGGTTGGTTCGTACTGTAAGAAAACTACTTAACAAGCAACTTAGCAAACTAAAATTATTTAACACAACTACTTAGCAATTTAAAATTATTTAAATCTTTTAGTTAATTGACGATTTAGTATGATACATTATATTGGGAATTTCGTAGTTCTATTGTTAAAAATTCCCGTCTGAAGTTGTTAAATTTGAATAATTCGAGGCTCATTAGTTTGAAATGAATTGTTTCTTCACCGATTTGTCTGTCAAGAAACTTGGATAACAACGAGATTATTATTATAATAGTGCAAAATTTTTGGTAACCTTTCCTTTGCATAGAGAAATGAGCAGCTATCGTACACTTGTATAACATTTCGCCTAACTTCCTAAATCCATAATAAAAATGGTCCACACCTGAAAGCTACTGTCAGAGACGCAAAGTATTATATTGGTCCTGTTCGTACGTGTCCAACGAGTGCTTTATGTATTTGTTAGTATTTTAGCGATATAATATTATTTCTAGCATTTAATTTACCACATATAAAACTGACGGAATCTAAATGTAGGTTTACGCACAACGACCACGTATCGTACAAGACACCTCATTTAATATAGTCTACCAAATTATTCGGTCAGAGCACGGGGAGAACAGGCGGGGAGCGTCAAAATAACGCACTATGATTGGTCGATTCTAAATCGCGCCATATCATAAACCACAATAATGGTCGGTACATCGTGGTGGCTAATATAAGGTCGGTTGGTCTAATGTTTTGCCAGAAACTGCCCGCTTTAAATGCGGGGTCTTGTAAATTATGTAGTCGATGTTTACGCATCACGTATTATTAGTCTTCAATTTCATATCGAATTATGTTCGGCTGTTACTTAGTATCAGCTGTTGGTAATATTTTGTATTATTTTAAAGCATATGGTGCCATTTTTTTGTTGTTTATACAAAATACTTAATACCATTCATTCTCCGTTGTGGAAATTTATAAATATTGTATATGGTGTGGTCTATTGGCTTAACTTAGCTTATCGCAAGCATATCAAAATACATTAGTATTCAAATCAAATCAGTCGTTTCTGAGATAAGCGCGCACAAACCCACAACTAAACACTCAAACCGACAAACAAACAGATATTCAATAATGTTTTGGACTCTTGTTGTTTACTAGAAAAGGCCAGTAATAATTTCTCAAATATTTTCCATATACTGACGGCAATTGGTTACAGATATACTGTATGTGATAAGTAAAAATACTAATTGGCGCCACTAGACCCACGGAATCAACAAGAAATTTAGAAATCACATTCTGTAAGATAATATTTGAATGGTAATTAACTGCAAGCAAAAGTGGTCCTTAAGTTTTCACTACTTCTGGGACTATTTTTATTTGTACCTAAGTTATATAAACGCACATTTCTGTTAGCGATATTTCATACTTTAAAATAAATTTATAATTAAAATGACCAATATTTGGTCAAAGAAACTGTGAATATTATTATGACAAGTGTCGAGATATGAATCTTGAAAAGTTAGGCCTGTTGCGTATTCTCAATGTAAAATAAATATGGGTCTTCAAGATATACGTAATTAATAACATATATCATTACACACTTATATAATTTTGTTTATTGTAAATATTTTTTATGTTTTTATTATTTGTGCAATGCTGTTTGGGAACAATATTGGGCAAAAGTAAATGTGATCATATTAAATGTATTAATAATAGATTTAATTTTTTTGTGTGGGGTAAATAACTGTTATGGTGAAAGAGATACGTTTAATTTTAAGTTTCTTACGACAATGTATATTCCGTAATTAAATTGACTCGATTGTCGTACATGTTATATTGAAGTTATCTCCAGCCAGACCGGGGGTCATACCCGGGGTACGGGCGGTATAGAAAATTCCGGTAGAGTGATTCAGGTTTCTGTGACGTATTGTGTGGGTTAATTTACCGAAATCAAAGAAAATGGGTTTATTGTCCTATGATTGTATCAACCTACGAAAATACATCGGATGGAGGCTTCGTACAATTCATATTTTCAGGGTTTTTATTGGTTTTGGTATTGTTAAAACTATCTAGGCATAATAAATGTCAAAAAAGTATAACTTCTTAATATTAATAAAGTTATGATTATGATTTTAATATTTTTTAAAAACTATTAATAGTAGACCACTCAAGTGAAGTGGTTTATTTCGTGATTTATTTTAATACAGGAATACATAGTACTCAACAGTATTTTGTTTTAAGACGTCCTACGTAATTAAAAATATTTTTTTCAGGGCAGGGATGTTGTGGAGCTCCGAAACCGCAACCGAAAATTTCGGATATTCGTAATAAAATTCTAAAAGTAACCGAAATTAATATAAAAGTTTCAGATAAGGAAATGCAGTCTTGGACGGAGATAAATAATTTGTATAATTGACTTTGCAATTTTTTCAATATTTAATGTCCGTAACTGAAGCCATCGGAAAGTAACGGATAATCTGATAATTTTTGGATTAATTCCGATAAGTTTTGTAACCATATCTGAAACCGGTATAATTATCAGGTCCAAAACTATCTATAACATGCCTGCTCAAGAAGTGTTATGTGTAATATATATAAAATAATGATGTAACCTATAAATGGCCTGTGGTGCGAACCATCGTTAATACGCGTTTTAATTTCTACAGTAAACAAGTGTCGTATGACCCGGCCACTGTCAGATCTCAGGTTCAATTCCGGCCGAGATTTC
Organism: Racta chiria; assembly: GCA_018249195.1. Lineage (NCBI taxonomy): Eukaryota > Metazoa > Arthropoda > Insecta > Lepidoptera > Hesperiidae > Racta > Racta chiria. The sequence goes on from DWKC01000356.1 coordinate 9,815, forward strand.
TTTGGATTTTTCTCAGATCTTAGATATGTGTCTCATTTGTGAATGACGCTTCCTATCTTTAGAGTTTTATGTCTAAAGACATCCTAGTTGGCTAGATAAAACTCTTGTGGCTTAGCTCAGAATGTGAATATATTATTTTAAACTATGGGTATACCGACACTATAAAATTGCAGTATTGATTCCGCGGCCACAATTTTATTACGTTATAATTTAACTAAATAAAAACTTAATGACTTCATTTGCACTTCATATAATGATTTTAAAAGTAGTTTAATTTCTCTTCTATTCAATTTCGTTAGTCATTTTTATTTATTTTCAAAATAAATTTCAAAAATAACTTTGAAGTTTTGGCTGGTAATGCTGGTGACAAGTAATTAATGTTTAGAACATGTGTTGTTCTTTAAAGTCATTTAAAAGCAATGCAAGCAGAGCTAAGTACAAATTTTATTCAAATAATAATTGGAAAAAGTGTTCAACTTACTTGCCATCTCTCCAATTCATAACTATAATGTCAGTATTGTATTTATTCAAGTTTTACAAACACAAGAAATACACAACATAAAATGTTCCTAAATAAGATTATTATCTAAAACAAATTACCTTTTAGTAGGTTCATTTTATATGTTAACGAAACAGTTTCTTATTCGAAGTGAATTAGCATTAAAAGCCCGACTTCTAATGACATCGACAAGTAATGTTATTAAAAAGAACAGGAGAGCCACGTCCTGCATAATTAATATTTAAAAAAAATAAGAAATTGTAGAGTACCATCCTCATCTTAATCAGAATCTGTTATATACTAACATATTTCTTACAAGAAAATATTGTACACACTAAGCTTTCAAACAACGAAAACGCGATCGAAATCCGATCAGTGGTTATTAAGAAAATCATGGACATATATACACATACTGATTGAATTACTACAGTACTCATCTCCTTTTTTGAAGTATGTTTAAAAAGGCGCAATATCTTCATGGTGTACCTACATTTCATTACACGAACTAAACTCATTTTAACTTTATTTAATTAAACATTTTTTTCAAATGGCTATACAATATAATTGCGTCCCACAAAATGACAATTGAAATATTTAACTCAAGATCCACATTCCTGACGAGGCCTTTGAAAACGTTGATTTCTTGGAGTGATCTGTAGATTAAGTTTATTATTGCCTATTATTTATAATGAACAAAATGTGACGATATATTTGTACGCTAGATAAGTACATTATTATAGAAAATATTTTGTATAATTGCATTGGGTTGTATAGGTTAATACAAAACCTATTGATAGTTGCTAGTTTATAATGGTAGGTAAGTGCCTAGCTCGTAGCATTGTAAAAATCATAGTTCTGTCTAGTAAAGTTAAGAAGAACTATATTTATTTTGTTCGTTTCGGACGACCTACACAGATTTGTTTGGACATAATTTCTTATTAAACAACATTATAATAAATGGTAATTTTATTTCTCCTCTTTTGTTATCTCTACTCGTATGACTTCAACCCATTAATTGCCTACTACTGAGCCCGGGTCCTCATACTGAGGAGGCCTAGCGCATACTCTTATCACGCTGCTCGGTTTGGTGAAGTTTATTTAGTGTCCAACCAAAGTGTCGGAAGCTAATGTTATCCGAAGACCTCAGACGCTTCTCCGAAGCGCTCATAAAGCTTTTACCATTAGCGGTCACCCATCTTCACACCGACCGCGCCCGCTGTTGCTAACCTATTCGATCACATACAATCGAACTAAGTTACACACTACATTAAATAAGTAGATTAAATGATTGTACTAATTATTCTGTATTTAAGCGATCCCAATCTCATGCTGGCGGTAGGAGGCAACAGAAGTCACTGCTTGGTGGTAGGGCTTCGCAGAAGGATGATTTATAAATCAATCAACCGCAAAACTATTCGTCGTATTCCAGCTGGGTGCTTGAGAGCCAGATCTCTTTCTTCCCATTCCATAGACATCCTCTTTCCCATTCTACCGTCCTGAAGCGGTATATTGTTGGTCTGGAGTTAGCTATTCCGGTTACGTCACATCAGCAATATACTGCTTCCCTTAGGTCTTCGCCCTGTAGGTCTATTACTTCTTCGCAGGCAACGCGTTAGTGACACCATTCCCTTGTGTTGCTAATGTCCATGGCGGGCGGGGAGGCGGTGATCATTTACCACCAGGTGGCCCCAAATTCTCGTTTGCTTGTTTACATCGTAAAAAGAAAAATAGTTTAAGAACTATTTGTTACTGGTGGCATGATTCGGCGATTTTTCGTCGTAATTATTTGCAAACAGAATATAATTAAAACTCAAGAATATCATAGAATACTTTTATTTGCTTGCACACAGCCTCTATTGAGAATAATGTAAAGGAAATAGAGAGATGCTTGATCAAATAACACATTGTAGCAGCAACAGAACAGATCAATTGCCAAGATAATCTTATTGCCGCCAAAAATGATAAGAAATTTAATAGAATATTAAAAAACAAATATTCATTTTATAAATAGGAAAGTCATTAATAAATCGTAATTGGTATAGCAGGACTCAAGTCGTTATTTAAAAGCAAAAATTAAATGTTTCGGTTAAAGGAAAACAATTTCATAGAATATCTTAACACATATAATTATCAATTTAAAACCAACGGTATTAAAGTACAAAGTGGGGAGAGTGGGCGGTCCCGGCGTGTGCACGGCTCCTGTACTTCATATCACGAGGACGTTGGGTGACGTAACCTATACAAGGATCTAGAATTAAGTAACTTACAATAATTGCATATATCATACATCTAAATTCAAGTAACTTATTTTTTCTTCAGTTTCAAGTTTTATAATTTTACTTTTTTTTTAGGTTTTTTATTTATTTATTTATTGTTTTACCATAATCTCTTATGTTTCCACAGCGCGTTGTTGCCGGTGAAATTTGCCTTTCACGAATGATTTTAAGTCTGTTATCGAATTTGTCACTGGTGTAATACTTTATGTCTAATGTGAATCATTCGACATTTTCTTGTTTACGAGCGTATTGTTGGGGGCGAGGGGGCCGGGCACCGCGCGCGCCTCCCCGGGGTCCCCCCCTGCCGCGGCTCTTGAACCCCCCCTGGTAGCTCTGGTTGTCGTTGTACCGGTCGCGACCTCCGTTCTCGTTGTGTTGGTGGTTGTCGCCAGTGTCACCGTTACCGTAGTAGCCGTCGTTGTTGCCCCGGTTGTGATAATTGTCCTTGCCGTGTTTGTTCTGATAGTTATCGTTGTACTGCCTGTTCTGGTAGCCCTCCTTGTTGCCTCTGTTTTGATATTCGCCGGGGTGTCTGTTGTGGTAGCCGTCGTTGTTCTGTCTGTTCTGGTAGGAGCCGCGGCCGCGGTACCCGTTGGAGGGTCCCCTGGTGCGGCCGTAGCGCCGGTATCGGCCCTGACCATCCCCATGGCCCTGGGTCCTGCGCTCGCCGCCGTCCTCGTGTTCGGGACTCCGGCTTTCCTGCCACTCGTCGTTCTTGTCTTCAACCGGTGCGGTCACCTGCTGCTCCTCGGTCAGTATCGGTTGCTGCTCGATCATGACGGGTTGGGGGAGGGGTTGGGGAAGGGCTTGGGGAGGATGTTGCATAACCGGTGG
>DWKC01000357.1:0-13421 GCA_018249195.1 Racta chiria
ACCCTAAACGTCATTAACTCATTTTATTTTAGTGACAATACTTACATCCTGATTGTAATTTTCTTTGGGTATTTCATTAAGAGTTTTAGCACTCAGATGATGTGGAGCAGTGTAATGCCTTCTCTTTTCCTTCGGAACTTGTCTCCTGTGCAAGGAGCCGTTTTTCGTCGCATCTCCCGACATTTCTGTTATTATCTGTTTAGCAGCTTCGCTCCTGAATATTGGTGACAACTCCATATGAGATCGAGTCAAACTAGCAATGCTGCTTGTTTTAGATATCGGATCATTTGTCAAAGTCCTAGAACTATCGGTGGGACTGTTTAAATACTGAGTCGACAAGGACATCGTTTTGTCATATCCAGAACGGTCATAGCTTTTGTGGTAGCTGCTGCTCAGTGAAGAAATGTCACGAGAGAAATCATAGTTGGACAGCGACGGACTGGAAGGATATTTTGGACTGAGGTCCAAGTTTTTGTCGTTCATCCGCAGATAAGTTGGATTCTCTGAAGGTTGGGGTTTTAAGTAATATTCCTCAAATTTACTGAAGTCTGTTCGGGGCACTGATGACGCCCGAGCGTAATTTATGGGTTGAACTAGTTCTTCCTCTAGAAACTGGTCTAGATTAGCCGTAATGTTATTAGTAGTCCAATCAGTCATCGGTTGTAAGGAACGCTCTCTATCTCTCTGACGTCTCTCGCTTTCTCGCTTTACAATACGCACAGTTTTGATCTCCTGTTTTTCTACATTAGACAAATTGCCTGCAAATAAATACCATAATATTGATTAACTTATCCATAAGTATAACAGTTTTGTAATTTTTTAATATATATTATATATGTATAATTTTATTTCATCATACCGAAGGCAGAATGTTGCAAATCTTCGCTTGTTAATGGTGAAGTGATATCGGCACCAGTAGCCCTAGTGTCCACATATAAAGGTGTCTCCACATTTGACTGGCCATAGTGTCCCGGTGGTCGTACTTGACCGGTCATATCATAATCGTATTCAGCGTAGCCGTGGTCTATTGTATGTCCTGTGTCTAAATTAGTTTCTTGCCAGGACGATAAGGGACGCCGTTTACCTGCAACATTTATGTACATTTCATTAACTTTTTAATTAATCGTTTTCAAAATACGTAGGTTAATTGAAAAGTTAAAACACTTTTCTAAGACGGTAGTAAATTGTAAATGTGACAAGTATAAGTGTATCGGTATCACCGATACAATCTATATGAATAAATTATTTTTAATTCGGATTTAAAGTAATAATTTTGTAATCAAAAGTATTTTCGTTGAAGTTTTCTAAAGGAACTCAAACGTTGATTCATTTCTTAGTCGAAATTAAGAGCTTAAACCAGTTATTTCATACCAGAGTCGTGGGTGATTTGTAAAGCCTGCGACTGCTGAGTCAGATGTCTGACAGCTCGACTTAATTCCTGTCGCTGACGTTGCAGCGCTGATACCAACTGCTGCACTCGTGATACTTCTGCAATTGAATAGGTAAATTAACATTAAAAACAAAATATTATGTTTTCCTAGTAATTTGGCTTTTTTGATCTAATACCACATTTAAGTTTAAATACATATAATGTAGCCTCGGATTTCATATTGTATTCCTATGAAATATTACAACGGTCAAGAATATTTCATTTCACATGGCAACGACGGATGATGACAAAAATGATAAAAGTTTATTATATGTTTCAATAAAACCTCACCATACATAGCAGTAGCTGTAGGCAGCGACTAATCTAACTTAACCTGATCAAAATTAACCTAATCTAACTCACCATCTTCCAACATAGCAGTAGCGTGTGTGGGGTGCGCCATGGCGGGGTGCTGAGGCGCGGCGCGGCGGGCGTGCAGCGCGCGCCTCAATTGTTGCAACTCACGTTCTAGCCGAGCGTTGTCTGCTACTGTTTGCTCCAGTTTCTATTCAACCACAAACCGAATGGTTATTTGTAGTTATTTAAGTATTATTTCATTTTCTTTGGAACTCTTTCAAAAGTCTGATAGTTCAAGAAGCTGAATTTCTGATAATATATAGTTAAATAAGTATAAAGCTATTTGTGAGATAGCTTGCTTTGTTACAAATATGGCAGTGAAACTCAAACATCAATGATGTTCTTTGCACTAAGTGCTTAATAGTTATTGTATATTAGATCATTGTGTCATTCACATTGTTATAAGAAAGGTGGGGGATTATATTAAACGAAGTGCTGAGCGATTTAAATTTCGGGTAATAGAGGACATGCTGGCATTCCAAAAAAACAAGCGTTAATAAGGTATTATTAGATGAAAACAGCAGTTTCTCTATAATATTGAATCCAAAAAATATTGTACGTTTACAATTGTTTCTGGGCAAAATTGAGTTGAAAATTCGGAGATAACCGTTGAAAATTAATTAAAGTAATAAATGGAATAATAGTTAATAAAATAATAAGTGCATGGTATAGATGAAAACCTTATAAACCTTAGAATTGTGCGCCAGCATTGTGTGCACGCGCGCTAATTCTGCTTCAAGAGCGTCTCCGGATGAGCGCGTCGGCCTTTTCTCTGCTCGGTTGACGCTGTCCAGTTTGCCACGTACCCCTGCAGTGAATCCAATTCAAGTCCTCAAATCCCATATATTTATAAAGAACAAATGTTATGAAAAATGTAAGAATAAAACTATCAAACAAAATATTTATTTATTAAAACGATATGTCAATAATGACTTCACGTCCTTGAAATTTTTCTACGATAACTTTAAATATAAGTTGGATGATGATTGTGAAATGATTCCGGTTGACAATAAAACGTTAAAGATCGAAATCTGCTCCTAAAATTTCAGCTTGTTCAACAAGCCATTAAAAGATAAATAAAAAGAATATTCGAAAACTTTGTACCAGTCAGTAGGGACTCGATGGCATCTTTATCCGTTTTTAGTCCATGCAGAATGGCAGCTTCATCAGCTAGTTCTTGTTCCAATGCCCAAAGTTCCGCGACTCTTACTCTGGCTGCCTCAGTCTCTAAAGGTTTACCCGCCGCAGCACTTTCTAACCACCTAGAATATTTTAATATTTTAAATATTATTGTTGAACCTGTTTTTTAAATAACCTGCAAATGAGGAGAATAGACATTTGATGGTAAATGGCCATTGCCACTCATGCATATCAGAAATACCAAACACATGGCTAATTTAGGCCAAGTTACAAAAATGGATCTTAATGCCCCGCTCGGAACACAAATTCGTTTGGTGGTTGCCTCGAGGGAATAATACAAGTAATAATATTATTAACTTGATGTGATAAACTCAAATCCGAAAGATCACAACACATTTTTATTGATTTTATCTTTATCTATAGGTAGATCTGTATCTATAAAAATAAATAAGTAGTTATAAAAAACAATACAAATTGTTAATTAGGTATATTACTTTGCAAACAAAGAAACTTTGCAGCATTGAAGCTAATAAGAGTGTGTCGTGTGTTATTTACCTTTGTTGTTCTAACGCATGCTCTGCTAAAACTTTCTGACGCAATCTCTGGTTCCTCTCCAAGCGTTCTACTGTGGAGCCTGGCCTATTGTACAATGATCCCAATTTAACCATATTGTCCACTAATTGAACCAATGGTTTACTCTTCTCATATTGATGTTCGAGATCCATCAACTGCATCTTGAGTTGTTCCAACCGTTGCAGGCTCTCCTCACGTTCCATTGCTTTAAGTGAACTTATACAGTCCTAAAATGTTTATAAACTAATTTAATAACAATTTTTGAAGTGAATACCGAATCTCATTGTTTTAAAGAACAAAGCAGATGAGATCCGATATTCACTCAAATATATTTATTAAAAAAAGGCTTTAATGTTTAAAATCATCAATACAATCTAGAAAAAGAACAACTAAAATCTGTAACTAAATTTAAATGAAAATATAAAAAATTGAAATACAAAACAGTAAGCGTATATATGTGTACTAGTGCAAAAAATATGATAACGATACACAAATCTATAACATAGCTTTATAAAAACAAATAAAAAGCATGAACAAGCACCTCGATACTATTGATTTGCACACAACATTGTTCAATGGATCGATGTGTAGCGGCGTGACGTCGTCGCAACTGTATGAGAAGCAGCACCAACTCCTCGTGGCTTCTACCTAGAAGCTCTCCGGCAGTTGGCACTTCTTCTGTCTCTTGACCGGTCTGATGAACCTCCTTAGGCTAATGCGCAATAATGAATTCAAGTCAATGCAACATAACACAAACTATGATACCAACGAAAATAAAAAACACTGAACTAATAATTGTCGAATGCAGTATGAAATGCATAATTTAAATATTTTATCATAATCATCTTGGAACAAAAATATGATACAAAAATAATAGACGTATGTCGTTTCGTAAATATACTAACATTCGACACTTTTTTATGTCTGGATTCTACTCTACGATTCTACTTTCAGACACAACATAGCAATACGATTTATTATACGAAATCTAATTAACACACAGTATACAAACTATTATGTTATCACATACCATATCATCGTTTTCAGTGTTTCGTCTTACTCTGGGACTTACAGCTCTTATCGGCTGTTGCATTGCTCTTGATGGAGATCGAGCCCAGGTTTCTTCATTCGTCGTTAACGCGTGTAACTGTTAGAAATTGGAATAACAATTGCATTAAAATGTTCTTAAAATATACTTTCGTAATAAATTGGTAACTGTTACTGACTGACAAACGACGCAAAGCCCAAACCATTGGACCTAAAAATCATGCGACACAAAATAGTTCCATAAATGTAGGAATGCATTGTGAAAGGATTTTTCAAAATTCATTCTCTATAGAAGTAAAAGTTTATGTATAACATAAATATATAAGTTAATATATAATTATATTTTATTATGTTCAAAATCTTACGTTTTGCTGAGATGTCATAATCTGTTGCGTCCCGTATTGATCGCTAGATGATTTGTCTTCTACCCATCTCACTCGAGGACTAACGGCCCGAACTGGTATGTTACCTTCTCTATTGCTTCGCCCAATAGATGTGTTACTTCCGAGAAATGCTTTCTTTGATAATGGTTGCTGATTTTGTGTATTATTGTTTGTGCCTGATTCTATATTTGTGCCTGACATTGACATGGAAGCTAAAAACAAAATAATTACCATCAATTAATACACAAAATAAACGTAAATTTATTGTAATAGATGCTGTTGTAACAAACGAGAAATATAAGACGATAAAACATGATAAAGTGTATCACTAGCAAAAAAATTCACAAATTAGTAATTTACAATTGCATTACTTTCGTGTAAAATATGTACATTGTATAAATTCGTGTTAAATTTTGCGCATGCTTAATACTTGTACACCTTATCTTGTTTTAAGCCCAATTTTATACCGAAACATTTAATTAAACTATTATTTATATAAATTGCAAATAAAAATGCCAAAATATTTATATACAACTATTTAAAAAATGACTTTGCTTTGCAATAATTTTAGTAGAAATGGAACTTACATAGTGTACCTTACGGGACCATAGAATGTTAGAGGATACCTTCATTGCTTGCACTGTCAGTCCCGGTGTCTGTATTATAGAGGACGTCGCTTGTGCCCATACCCACACCCGCAGCCCGCACGCATCCTGGTCCGCCTTTCATCAAACCACTGGATAATAAATCCCACTGTCTTAACTTTTCCCTATCGATTTCAAACTGTTTTCTCTCTTTGTCTTTTTTTATATATTTATTGTTGCCCGCTTCTAAGACAAGCGAATTTTCTGATGAGTCTATTGTCAACTGTTCGTAAACTCCCTCATCTGTATGTTCCTCAAGAGCATTAACTGTGCTAGCTAGACACACGTAAACATCATTTTCGTCAACTTTTTCATTTTCTTCTTGGAAAACACTATCATAGTTAAGGCTGCTTTCTTGAAGTCTTTGAATTTCATTTTGAATATTATAATTTACATAAGTCGGAGTTCTACTTATTTTGCCCAAGCTTTTCTTGACTCTTTTTATACTATTTATACATGACATATCAACTCCAGATCGATCAGGTAGCGGTTGATCAGACGGCCTTGCGTCTAAATCATCCATAGATCGTGCATGTCGATGAGATACACGTCTTAAATTATCTCGCCACAAAGCATCTTCATCCCAGTGCTTTTCACCTGGACACATAACATTCTCATAGGCACTTGCATCGGCTTCAGCGTCGTAATAGACAGTATTTGAAGAGTTACCGCTGCAGTGTGATGACATGCTACCAGTAGATACTTTCAAATTACAACGATTAATACTGCTTGAATCTGGGGATGAATTTTCTTCACTAATATTATAGCTACTACTCCGTTTACATCCAAGGCCTGGTATAAGATTGATTGACTCTGGAATTTTAGAACTTTTAAATCCAGTCGACTCATATATATTTTTGAGATCAATATCTGAATCTTTTTCTGCAGCGCTTAAAAATTCAACTGATACGCTTCTTGCTGTAGCAGCAAATTCAAAAGAACGATCAGACATCAGTAATTGATTATTTCGAATTGGATTATGAATATGTGAAATATCATTTTTCTTATGCAGTGGTCCTTTACGCCTTTGGTTGTTTAACTTACGATGAACATTAGTATTCTTCAAAAAATGTGACGTTGGCAATACATTGATGTGCTCTTGTGATGATAAATCCGAATAATAATAGGGAGCGCTATGCTCTGCTGAACTTTCCCGGCTATGAAAGCCTGTCGTTGAAGATGATATATTAGTCTCATGTCCAGTTTTCAGTGTTGGTTTTTCACATTCAAATTCTTTAATTTTATCAGCCACAACATTGTTGTTTAAATTATTTTTTAAAATAGCCTCTTCGTTGTTTTTTCGATAAAAGGATATGGGAGATTTTGCCATAGCAATGGAACTACTAGAACTCTGTGAGGACACATAGCTTAACATTTGTTCATTATTTATATTGACTAAGTTTCTATTAGAGTCTGAAGTAGAACATTTAACAACTGTATTTATAGGTGAACTAGAACAACGTGTGTGTGCTCCGGCAAATAGGTGACATCGATTAGTATTGTTGCAATTATTAAAAGAAGATTCCGATAGAGAAGCATATATCGCTGAATTCTCAAAATTCCTATTGCAACACATTATTTCACTTGTACTTGGGTGTGATGGTTCTAAACAACTACTAAAACTTACATTAACGTCGTCGTTAATTGAAGTCTGAATTTCATTTTCATTAAGTTCAAACAAAGAATTGTCAGATAAAGGTCTCCTTTTGAGAATATTTTCTAAATTTCGAATGCTTGAATGTCGCAATTCTACAATAGATTCGCAATCTCTTAAACTAGCAATTTCTGAAGATACATTTGATACAGCCATTTCAAACTTACTGCTTAAATCTGATTCTATGGATAATCTAGAAGATCCTCTATCTGCATTATAACTCTGAATGGAATCAGTCTCAATACTACTACAATTTTGCTGTTCTTGTATCGAATCATTTGGACAGTTAGTTAATCCATCATTCACCTTGTTAATATCGTTTACTAAACTTGCTCTACTATTACGAATTTTTTCGCCTCTAGAAAGGGTATCATGAATAGACGTCCTACTTCCATAAATCATTAAGGAAGTAGTTCGCCTTTTGTTACTGTTCATATTTTGATTTTCACTTGTCAGCATTTTCAATATTGAGTTATCTTGAGATATATCAGACTTATCTAACTTATCCAAGATATATTTAGATAAAGCTTCGCCGGATAACTCATGAATTGGCGGGGAAGAACTAGGAATTGGAGGTTGTGGAATTGTGTCACTATCAGAACTGTCTAATCGTTCTAAAATAGTTCTACTGGTACTGAGGTAGTATGAAGCAGGTCTAAATGTATCAGATATACTGAATCTGCTAAACGGAGCATCCACTGGTAAAGTATCTTTTAAGTATTCATCATCTACATCAGAATCTATTTTGTCTTTTAAAGCTTTTTCATTCTTTGCTGCCCTCTTAACAGTTTGATCTTTGGTTTCAGCAAAATTAGTAACAGTATCACATACTAACTTTGCTTTTCCTGTTACTTCATCGTTCTCCTTTTCATCTTTGTCCACAACATTACTTAATTCCATATAAACTGGTTCTACTTTTCCATTATTAACACATACTATCTCATATGTCTGCATATCTTCTTCCTCATTTCCTAAATTCATCTCTACATAAGGATTGTCTTCATAGTGTTGTGACGTTGTGTGATCAAATACAGTTAGATTTTTTAAGATCGTTTTGTGTGCAGGTTCAATTACAGATGTTTTCCGTGGACTCATTGGCAAATAATGTTCTTCACCCAACTGCTGTATTCGTGGAATTTCCGAATCAATGTTATCTATTTTATCACCCTCTGCGTTCGCATAGTTTTGTTCATCTGGATTTAGATTAGGATTTTTTTCACAATTTTCTAATCTATTTGCAATTTCAGTATCTGATTCTAATAGCTCTTCATCCAAATCGTTATCAGTATACTCTAGCTGTGTTTCAGATTCTGATTCACTGTCGTGGGTTTCATAGCCATCGTTTTCTACTGTCTTCAAATTTTCTTGACCAATTGATTCGGTTATGCTTGTTGATATTGATGATTCTTGGTGAGGTTCCTTTACATTACAATCAACTTGTTCATTGTCACAAATTACTTGTGGAATCGATAAAGTACATAATATGTTTTCGTAAGTATTTTCTGAGGGCTCGTTAGTGTTATGTTTAGCCTCAGCTAGCTCAATGCTAGGTTTTTCTTCTGGTTGAGCGATACAGAGTGCGTGCGGGGTTGTTGGTCGCATAACAATAGGACTCGTTATGTTCACATTATGGGACCTTCCTGCCTGCATATCTCTCGGTTTTTGCAGATCAGTGTCCGATGTTTCCTCTGAGGTGCAAAAGCGAAACCAACGTTTTATTTTATTGTCTTTTAATTACAAATACCAAAAAATAGTTTGTAAATAAGTTATGATTGTTAGTAAAACCCATGTTTATTTTATTAAATTTATGTTAGAAACGTTCTAAAACAAGGTTGCCAAAACCACAAAACTTTTCTTTAACCCATCACCGATAACTAAATGAGCTTTATTAGTATAAGTATAACGTCCCAGCAGGCAGGAAGGTACCTTTCCGCAAAGCGAAGTCGTCATAATGCTATTGCAAATGTTCAATATAGAAAATAAATAATGTTATATATGTGGCATTTTTATATTTTACGAAAATATACATAAGTACACACTTAAAAATAGTATAAACTACCCAAATTTAATCTATTAATTAGAGGTTGATGATACACTAATAAAAATATTATAATTAAACAAGTTTAAAATTGAACTACATAAATATTACGTAAAATATTGTTCTAAATTATTAACAAACAATAGTATGGATGTCCTCTATCCATGCATACGGTATCTTTAGTTCTTTATTTTCCAGCATGCGTCTATAAATTACAGTAATTATAATAATAATATATCAATTGTATGTTATGTGCACATTGGCATCTAAAAGACAAAGTAGAACAGGCGTATGGTGTGAAAATTTTCACTAAATGTTGACATACGATTGTAACTTTTATTTAATTGCGATAATCATGCTGATCAATCATTTTAAATATTTTTTAGGTATCGGAGACTACATACCTTCATCATCAGAAGAGTAGCTGTTATATGATGCATTTGTAAATGTTTTAGATTTGTATTGATCTGATCTCAAAGACTGGCGACTTTGATTTAGAGACCTCGCCAATGATATTGCTGCCGGTGTGCTTTTGCGAGTCAAAGGAGACTGTAACATCCTCTGTTTCCATTCAAGTAATCTTTTCATAGATTCTTCGCGCTGTAACAAACAGAATAAGAATAAGTTAAATATTAAATATTTTTCAATAAAGTATTTTTTGATATTAAAATGGAGTGGGTGTTAAAGAGAACTGAATCACTGTGCTTGCATTACATAAAGTAGGCATGGAGCCAAATACAATTTTTATAATCCTCCATACGCTTGGTATTAGTGAAATGTGCCAGGCTATTGATAGGTACAATGAAACCTCCTCTGTTTGTGACTGAAAAAGATCTGGCCATCTATATAGTGTTCGTACGAAAAAGGCGATCAAAACAGTAAGGGAATGAATTAAAAGTAAATCCTGTCCGAAAGCAAAAGATTTCGGGAGATGAAAATAGCACCCAGGTCCATGTCGCGTATTTTAAAATATGACTTAAGACTTGTAGCGTCTAATAGGTGTATATAGCGTATAATACGCACTGAGCATTTCTTAACTGGTAATTAAAAAAATAATGAATAAGGAATGACTGAGCCATATTTTTGTGAAAAAGGTATCAATCGCTGATGAATCAAGGCCCTGATCTTAATCCACTGAATTATGATTGATGGTCAGTTCTAGAGAATAAGGCTTGCTCAATGTGCCATAACAATTTGGAGTCCAGATAGAAGTGCGTTCTGCTATTGATAACCGGCCCTAATGCTTAAAAATTGCAGCCAATGAAGACCACTTCAAAAAAGTATTATTTATTTTTAATGGTTTTATATTATTGTAACTAAATAAATAAATATAAATGTTACGTACAATAAAAAAAAAATTTCGTAACAATATTTGTGGCAAAATTAAGTAGATATTGTAATTAAAGTAATAAAATAACCTAAGAAATAAGTATGGTACGGTATGCGAATTTTGGTGATGTCCTTTAGATAATTGTTTAATTATTTTACCTGTTGTACTTTCTTCTCACCATCTCTATCATTGGTGGTTGAAGGCAATCTCGCGCTTGCTGATCGCATAAAGCTATCTGCATGCTGCTCGAGTCTACTAATTTCCTTAACATAAGCACTGACATTTGAACCATCACTCATCACGCTGCCGCTTCTATTCAAATTTTCTTTGCGAGTTTCTAACGCTTTCTCTCTCAGGGTCCAATTAGAATTTAATCCCTCAAGGTCACTGTACTTAGAATGATAACTAACATTGTCACGGTTGTTTCTGTTCAAATTAAATTCAGTTTCATAATTGTTATTTGTAACTTGAGGATATGGGGAATGTAGTTGTTTTTCTGCTAGACCGCTTGCATATTTTGCTAAAGGAATTTGAATATTTCTTGGGCCTAGAGATTGCTGTTGCAGATATTGAGCTGATTGTCGCATTTTTTCAGCGTAGCTCTCTTCAGAATAATATCGGTCTGAGCTGGGGTCATAATATGAATTAATATCGAGACTAGATTTCGGCCTTTGCGGTTGTTTGTGAAGTTCAACTGTCCTTGTTGGCATAGTTTTATTTGAAACTTCATTTTTTGATTCATATTCTAGGAAGTCAGCACTATGCGGTCTAGGCATCGGTGGTTGTATGCCACTAGACTGCATTTTTTTCCTCCTTAGAACAGATGGACCGCTGAAAGTTTTTTCTTGTACCTAAAAATTATGATTATTACTATAACGTCTACAAAAGTAAAATAATATCTTATTTCTGGCATCATAATATTGTTACACGCTTTTATTACTAAAGCATTTCACGTTATTTAAATTTTATTATTATCTGTGTAATTTTCTTTGTTTTAATAATTGCATTTATTATTAATTACAATAACTACTTATTATAAATAAAACTACATTCTTGTCAATCAAATTATAAGTATTTTATACTCACGGTGTTAGATGTATTATCTTGGGCTTGTTTATTACTGGAAACGCTTATATTGTCTCGAGATTGAGATGTGTTTAGTGACTTCGTATGAGTTTTGTCATTTTCTGCAGTATAAGTGTTGTAAATATCTTCGTAATCTCCTAGTTTCCCTTTGTTGTAACCAGAACCAGTATTTGATCTGCCATGGGCATCTGGTGTACGCCTTTCAGCCATACGGTCATTCCCTCCACTAGTTGATCTAGTCGTCCTAACATTTACATCTCCGTATACATCTTT
Organism: Racta chiria; assembly: GCA_018249195.1. Taxonomy (NCBI): domain Eukaryota; kingdom Metazoa; phylum Arthropoda; class Insecta; order Lepidoptera; family Hesperiidae; genus Racta; species Racta chiria. The sequence continues at coordinate 11,955 of DWKC01000357.1, forward strand.
ATTATAAGCATTAGGGTCTATATGAGCACTTGTTCGCGATTCTTGGTAAGATTCGTTATAATTTTGTTTTGTTGTATCTTGTTCTAAAGCTTGTTTATTTTTCATAGATTGAACCTCATTATTCTTATGAGATATATCTGCTGGAGGTGAATAATCTTGTAAAAACGGATTACGCTGTTGCCGATCGTATAATCGTTCTTTCGGAGTCTCTGGCGTCTTTGTCTCTTGTTGATTTCTATTCCTATTATCAAAATAAGGAGATTGAGGGTTAGTCCTATACATATTTATAGCAGAAGATTGTATATTTTCTAAATTTTCGGTGTTTGTGTTTGTTAATGGTAATGAAAGATGTTGCGTATCATACGATCGTTTCGTTTGATATTGTGACTGTTGTAACGATGGTGATAGCGGACTGCGAGTGTATGTGCTTTCTTGATTTGTACTACTTTGGTAGTTCATATGGTCCTGATAACGAGTGATATTTGTGCCTATACTGTAGTGTGATGCTGGCTTTTTGAGTAGATCGTAGTTGGGATCATACCTGCAAAATTTTAAAATGTAATGAATAGCTCTTTTTACTAATGCACAAACAAATGAAAATAACTCATATAAAAATATTTCAACTTACATATCAGGACTTGGTGAATTATAACCATCGTTGGACCTCCTGGGCTTAGGTGGGGCATTTGCGTAAGTTGGACCTGGTACTTCATCGGAATCCTTAAATAATAATATGTAATGTTAATACAACATAAGACACCCACACAATTCTTAGCACATTAAAAATATGTACAAAATTATTACATCCATTAAGTTGGAAAGTGATTCAGTTCGAATTAATACTTCTATTAAAGAGCGAATATACTACATAAGACTGTCCTTGGTTCCGCACTGGCAGAATTATTGTCGGTCACCTGCACCGCTACAATATGTGATCGGTAACACAATAAATACATACCTCTGTTTTCGCAGCCGGCCGGTCGCTCTGCTTTTGCGACTGGTCACTATAAATAGAATACACGATATTTAAAAGAATATTTTAGTAAACGCTTATAGATTAACTTGTAGGATATCTTGTAACATGCTACTACAATTAATGAGCAGATGAATAAAGAAAATATAATTGATAATATTTATTCGATATATCCCATACTAATAATGGTATATTTATAATGAGGATATCATATCACACTTATAATAAATCTGTAACGGATCGATGTCTGTACGCTATCTATCTGAATCTTATAGTGTGTGTTTGTAGTTTGTAAGTAATAAAACCCAAAACTACAATTTTTAGATTTTTTGTCTGTGTATCCGTGGCTATGTTCGCGCTAATCTCTGAAACGGCTGATTCGTTTTGAATGAAGTTTTCACTGATGTATTGTGCTAAGCTTGGATTAACACTATTTTTATGACAATTTAAAGAATTCCGTCAATACAAATTCCGCTAGTATATCATAATTATGT
>DWKC01000358.1:0-13415 GCA_018249195.1 Racta chiria
GGTGTTTATTAAACAAATATCGCATTTTTTTAACTTACCTTTTTATTTTGTGGTACAGCACAATGTATGCAGGCCACGGCGAGTCGAATTTAAAGCCATATGTTACTTTTTTATTGACTAATAATCTTAAGTAACCACGTCAAAATGTATATCGAACACTAAGAAAAAACGTTTATATACCCTCAAAATGTATGCAGTTGTGGTAACCGAACAGTTTCCGAACGGCCAAATTAAGTTCGTTACAGAATTGAAATAATCTTTTCGATATAGCAGTTCTCATGGTATTATTGTCCAGGTCCGGAACCCACGGTGCGTGTATCCGACTCGTACTTGATTGATTTATCTATGTAATCCATCCACGACAAGGCGCCAAATAAAAAAAAAAGTAATATCGATGTAGATAATAGGTACATTATGGAGGGATGATCGAAAAGCTAATCCATATTCATTTGGGTTCAAAACAGACTTGGAGAATTCTGAGAATGTACCTAGACTGCGTGTGGAATGATCAGCCCTTGAATTATTGTTGGGTGTTTCGAAAAAAAATTTTTTCAACTGATTTATATAACAAAATAATTAACGTATGCAGACTCATTTATACATACCCTTCGCATTAGGTGTCCCTCAATTATTTTTTCCCGTCCAAAGGCATTTGGAGTCACTTAACGGCTTATCTAACGATAACAACGGGTGGTTCAACGTGCCCTCTGAAGCACGGAAGACTTTCATTTATTTGTTTTTCTTTTATTTTCAGACATATTTATATTTACAGATCAAAGATTTGTGCTAGCAGTCTTCTAGCCATTCGCTGTTTCGTCACTCCGACGATCGTAGAAACGTAGCAGAAGGGTCTGAGGATATTTAAAAAAATATATATTTTTATTCGAAGTTTGTTTTTACAAACACCATTTGATCGACGTCATTAAAAATAACAAAAAGCTGTGGATTTTGTAAATAACTAAATATAAAGAGATATTACTTAGCTCCGAAACCGTAAACAAAACTATCCGACATCTAAATAAAAATCTAAACAAATTTGGACAAAATCTTTATGTAACTTTTTTATTACACTTATAAGGTACAATTCCTTCAAAATTTTAACGCGTAAATGAATGTATCCGAAACGAACGAATAATCCCTAATTATTTTATATTCGTATACCTTGTTCACAGGTGAATATTCTTATATCCGTATCCATATCCGCATCCAAAATTTTATATCGATAACATCCCTGAAAAATTTTAGGTACTTGTCATAAACCCAAGAATGCAATACGTACGCTAATCTTTCCCATCATTATGTTACCGATAAACTCATACCATCGAAACGAGATTATACTGACATGTTTCACAAACCGATTCTCAAATTGTAGAAGCCTTCGGCATAACCAATGCGGGTGATCCGATTCGACAACTACAGCTATATTCGGAGTTAGCCCTAACTGCTATTAGTCTTTTAACTTCTGAACGTTTACAGTGAGTTCAACAGTATCCGATGATGTAATATTGCCAATCGACCGTTTGCGATCTTACACGATTAATGGTACGGTATATTTCAGGCATAGGGTTAAATGGTATATGAATAAAGTAATAAATATAATATTATTCACCAGACGTAGGTACTTAAATGGTAAATATTCAGCCAGGAACGTTACGAGCGTATGAAGTTGACTATGAATTTGTTAAACGTAAAATTCTAATGTAGCACATTTCTTTTGAGCCGATGCAAACGCGATGCTAGAGAATGCCTCCCGCAAATGGGGTAAACGAATGATTTTTAATGCGAACATAATAGGTGCCGCGTTACATGTGTTAACCTCTTCAGTTGCGCTTTGAATAAATACGCGCTACCCCGCAAGGCTCTACCCCCATGTCACTCGCCACTCAGATTGTTCCACGATTTAAGCGTTAACACCTTCTTTTGGCTTACGGCTCCGGCTTTTTTGTGGCCGCGCTCGCAATTACCCCTTTCATTTTCTTCGTGTGTGAAGGCTTTTATTTTATCCGCACCGTCTGCGATACTTTTTATATTCACGAGTAAGTTTTAATAGCGCCGACTGCTTTGCACTCCTTTCATCCGAGCATCGCGACGCGCCGCGACTCGTAGCTACAAAATTATACGCGCACCTCGCTCGGTGTGAATTGTCTCTTAATTTGTGGTTTCCCTACGTGTTTGAACGTCAGTCGCGCGTTAGTGGATCATTGAAAGCGGCAAAGCTTTGCGTTTTTCGCGGGGATAATGGGACTCTAAAATGTTCGCGACTTGAAACTACCGCGGTGTTTGTAGTCACGATAATTTGTACGGGGTCGTTATGGCCCCAGACAATGTGTTACAACACTATCTCTATCAAAAGAGTCGCAAGGAACGCTCCGAATTTCATAAGCTCGTGGGGGCCTCGGAAAATTTGATTTATTTTGATTCAACGTATCCAACACAGATACATCGCGAGTTGCTGCGTTTTTTAATTCCGTAGATTTATTATTAAAAATATTACCATTTGATATTGTATTAGACAAAAAATTTTAAATAATTTCTCCTTTGTAATAAGTGGTAAAAATAAAGACTAAATTAAAAAAATGCAATATTAACGAGCGGATTCATGTACCCAAATCATTATTTCCCACTTTTATTGAAGAGAACGTACGTGGAGAACTCGCTGTGTAGTTAAAACAGTTTTTGTTTATTCCTCCAGCCAGCTTTTGCAATATTTGTGAGAAAATTCTTTAAAAACTGTAGGCCACGAATGGAATTAAAAAAGTGAGCTTTGAAAGCGGGATCATGGAAGTGCGCCCAGCTTAGTCATATATACATACTCCATGTGGCATACGAAACGCGTTCGGATAGTTTAAAATGACTAATCAGTTTAATTAAGTGGTAGTTACCGGAGGCAGCGCGCGGCGGCGGGAGACGTTTTAGTGCCTTAATTATGACATTTCAGTGTTAAATCTTATTTTAATGCGATGTATGAAGCTCTCGAGGCAGGCCTGCTGAAAAGACCTCTCATTAAATTAGTCCAGCGGTTGGAGCACTATGAATTTACTCACCTCACGCACTGATTCACATAAGTGTGAAACTCGCGCTCTCAGCGTTTCTATGAATTAGCGAACACTGCCTGAATACCTCCCATACAGGCAAAAAGGCTGCTGGGGATTTTTATTTGCGGCTAATTTTTATTCAGAGGCGGTTAGCGGATATAATAAAGTTGGCTTCGGTCGCGCGGTTGCGTGCATTGAGTTCGGCACTTTCACGGTTGCATTACTAGTGTTTCTTAAATATGCAACAGAGTGGCCTGCGGTCTGCCGAGGGCTGTTCAACATTTATTACTTACTGATGTTTTATTTTCAAATGGTTTTAAAGGATTTTATTTTCTGTTTGCTCGCAGTGAATATGTTTGCTACCATTACGATGTAAATGTCTTCAAGTCAAGAGTGAATAGGCTTTACTAAATTAGTGCGCTTTACCATCTAGACAACAACACCGCTTAAAGCTCCGAAGTAAAACTAAGATAAGTAGATATAATATCACTATATTACACCAATGTGAAGCTCACTGTTGAAATATGAGTATTTCATACAGCCTTCCGTCGGTTAATGGTCTACTACTGAACATGGGTCTGTCCTCGTGACCGAGGAGGCGTAGATCAAACCCACCACGCTGCCCCATTGTGGATTTGCTTATTTCGCTTATTCGTATATTTTAGTGAAATTGATGCATATTTTAAAATGGTTGACACGCACTTTTATACATAGACAATTCAAACGCTAGGCCAATGGTCATGGTACAATTCCCCCATAATATTATGGTATAATGCATCCATTATATCAGGAATTATGTCAACGGATAGACCATCCGCCATTGCTAACCATCTAATTGATTGCCAATTACATTATGGGGCTGTAATTATGGAATTTTCTTTATTGTAACTCACTTCCCGATATCACGGTTCTAGTACGTGGTACATTGTACTTTTAACGTGTAATTTAGAACCATTTATATTTAACAAAGACTATAACATCGTGTTCATTGTAGTAAATGACTTGGATTACACTGAATGTTGTGCGTTTCCTACTTTTTAGAGCAGGCGAACTAGCTGACGAGGCACCTGATGGTAAGTGATCGCCGCTATCCGAGGACATTAACAACACCAGGTGCGTTCGTCTCTAGCGCGCGGCCTGCTAGAGAGGAAATGATGGACCCGCACGCGCGGGAGGACAAAAGAAGGGAAGCAGTACATCGCAGAAGCAACCGGGATCATTATCGACACTAACTGACCCCAGACACACCAGCAATATATTGCTTTAGGATGGGCGACAGAAAAAGATTGGGAAGTATGACAGAAGAACGGGGAGAAAAAGATTGGGAAGGATTACAACAAAACGGGGAGAAAAAGATTGGGAAGGATGACAGAGGAACGGGGAGAAAAAGATTGGGAAGGATTACAACAAAACGGGGAGAAAGATGTTGGGAAGGATGACAGAAGAACGGGGAGAAAAAGAGGAGCGTTTTGTGTGTGTTTATAACAACATAAAACAATATATCGACTCTCCCTGGAAATAATCCGTTAATTGACTAAGTAAATGTTTATGAAAAATAAAAACCATTTCTATTGCTGTCTACATTAAATAAATATCTTTGGACCATTCACACACTGCCACCTGATCCCAAACTAAGCGTTCGCTTGTGCTATGAGATCGGACAACTAATAAACTTAAATATGTAATTTTTAAATTACATACTTATATATATTTTTACGCCCGGACACACAGAACAAACATTCCTATTCATCTCAGAAAAGTTAATCCTGTTTGGGAATCGAACCCCCGATTTGATTCGGTCAGATTTACTTACCACTAGACGAATAGGCCAATCAATATTGTAAATTAGATGCTTAGTAGAACTAATACGTAATTATTTATTTAATATTTATTGTAGGTAAAAACAGTTAACAAAAATTATGTAGGTACTTAACTGAAAAGTAAATTATTAAATACTAGCTCACGCCCGCGGCTCCGCTAGCGTCATGACTTGATAAAAAGTAGCGTATATATTCTAGAATATGGTTGGTAGACTTTATACCAAATTTAATTAAGATCTGTTCAGTAGTTTTTGCGTGAAAGAGTAACAAACTTACATCTATCTATCCTTATAAACTTTTCCGTATAATGTTAGTAGGATAGGGTTAGGATAGGATAGGGTTTAGAGAATCCTAAGATTCTCTAACATTCGGGCTGTATAATTAATTTAACTATTGGCGGAACAGTCAGACAGACGTGCAAAATATTTTATTAAGTATCCGCATCAAGTAGGTATTCACTTATTCCAGTTTCTTCTAAATTGATCGTAACCTTCCTGTAAGTGTAAGAAATGTGATGCGGAAGTGGTGCTCGGTGCAATAAGCGGTTTGACAATGCATTAACAACGAACAAGCAAACATGAATTAATTTATATTTATTAGATAGTTTATTAGCTTCACGTACCTAATTGTTTTTAATTATTTTTTATTCATTAATTTTATTTCTTTCTTTCTTCTCTTTCTAATTGTTATTCGCATTAACCCGAGTTTATACGTTTACACCTACAGTCCTATATACAAACAAACCTACATTTTAAATACTAAGATATACTTATTTATTTGAATAAATGTAAACCGCGCGCAAAGCAACATACCTACAACGAAACGCGGTTATTTTTTAAATTGCATTCAACTACGTACCCCAGCCGGGTGTTTGAGCGGGACTTATTAGATGCATTTGCTTATAGACGATTCTTGTTCTGTATCGCGCTCGAAATAATTATTATGGGTGAGAATGAACAATGGGGAGTGGAATTAATGTGAAATATAGTCGGCGGCGTTAGGGTTGAGGCGGCCATATTTATTTTTTACGATAGCTGTGTGCGCAGTGAGCGGGTTTTGTGTTACTGCGCACGCGTTCGGTTGCACCGAGCTCCGTCGCGCAGAAGCAGCTTAGGGTTCAGTGCGGAGTATTGATTGCGTTGTAAACAACATGCGGCCTAATTTATAATGATGCACGCGCAGCTTATACTAAAAAAAAATATGAGTATTGTCGCTCAGCTCTATTTAAACGGATGGATCGATTTTGATGAAAAAAATATATGTTTACTTGAAAGTGTCTCCGAATGGTTTCGATCAGATCCGGTAGATTCTCCAAGGTTTCTCCAAAGGAGATATTGAATCGTATCGTACTGAAGTTTTAAGTACCTAAATATTTTATTCTAATAAAAGTAATATTTAAGACGCAGGGTTCTTGGTGTAGAGATAAGGAATAAGGGTTAAGGGATCAGAAAATAGGTTTAGAAATATGTCGTACGCGTGATTCTCGTTTATTTATTGGTTTGATTCTTACAGATTCTTACAGACGTCCATAACCACTTGAATGGAATTTCAAACGCGTTCATTGCAAAGCCAATATTATGCGTGTCTATTTGTTCCAAACTTAAAGTCGTTTACTGAGCCAATCGAGTAGCAAGAAAAACTAGGAATACCCTGAATAGCTTACAGCCGGTACTACGACAACACCCGACTCAATTCGATTTGATTAGATTTCCTTGGCGCTGAATAATACATCAAGCAGGGCCCGTGTGTATACAATAGTGTATCATTTTGATACGTCGAGCGTGATTAGCGGAAACATAAGCGTTTAATAAATGTACGTAATGCACGTTTTCATTGGACACTTGGTTAATAATTAAAAAATCTCTCATCAAATCATCTCAACTTTTCCCTATTCGTAAAAATGGAATAAGAATCCAAATACTAAAAATACTCTGGATTTCTTTACCAGACTATAGACTATATTATTTATTTATCAAAGCAAAGGTCATATACCTTCTATTCCGATTAAAGTAAACCTCAATTGATATTCAATAATCTTTGTTGTGAATTGTGTATTCAACTTAAACTCTAATATTGTCGTAATAGAATTATAATTGGATTGTAATTAGATCTAGATTATTCTTTTATTCACTTTACGATATTTTAATAGTCATTTTGATAATCGGAGCTAAGCCGAATCCAAAAAACATTAAAATCGGTGCAGCCGTTCTTGAGTTAAAAAACTGTAACTAACAGGATTTTCAGATTTGTTTTATATATAAAGGTTGACATTTGTTTCCAAGTTAGGGTGAGAAAAACGTAGTACACAGAAGGACTACATGTCGAGAAGAATTTGGTTCTAAATAGTTTGTCATTACGTAGTGCAACGACTCGCTAATTACCTATTTTGTACTTGGTAAGCATTACCAGCGACCGGCATTAATTTATCGAATCCTATTACGCTCTTGATTAGATGGATAACGCTAATATCGTATTCGATAATCTTCGTGTGTTTCATTCATAATTAAATTTGTAGGAATCGTTTTTACTCAGGGATTTGTGAGTAATTATGATTTTAGTATATGGAAACAGCTGGTCATTCCATGAATGGTTAAACTGTACATAAAATAACTATATGCTTAATGTCTTATATCTTTGTTATAAAGATAGCGTTGTTCTTGTACCTACCTAAATCGATATGTACAAGGTACCTAAATTTGTATATTTATATTTTTACATACAATAAAATGGTGCTTGACTACGACCCCGCCTGAAGGTAAGCGGCGATGTCCTCTCAGATGATAAAGCGCACTAATTTAGCAAAAGCTTATTCACTCTTGACTTGAAGACATTTACATCGTAATCGAACGGGAACACTGACGCGGGTAACATATTCTATTCGCGGTGCGCATGATGAAAGAAGACGCAAAGCGCTTTGTACATATTGGTAAAAATTCTTTTAAACATCCTTATGACCTCTTGAGGATACTCCTTTATTTCTTATTTCACTCTTATACATAGTCCTTCTGAATCATTCAAGTTTTCTTTCATTCAAACTTCAACTTTTCCTTGTGAGTTATAGACCTTGCAGATTCGGACCTTGGATATTCTGATAGCGTACCTGTTAAATGTGTGTGTGTTGTATCCTAATGTGACCTGTATGTGTGTAAATTAGTTTTACCGAGCTACTTATACGCGTGGCTTTTTATCGCATGGTAATGATATTAAGGATAAATAATTCATGCCTTTTAAAAATAGAATGAAAATAGATGCGCAGTACGTATAATTATTACGGTAATGAGCAAATTTGCAATTTCTTTGCAACGATCATTGATGCCGCCCTTCCCTTCGTCTGTGCGTTCGTCCTACGTGAGGAAGCCTGTTTATTGTACTGCCTTCATTTCTATTATGATAATTGTTCACAGCCTGGCTTATACCGATTATAAGTGTTGGATCGAGTTGAGCAGACAGTACTCCTACGGTAGGATCGGTGATCGATAATAATAACCGTCCGATAATTTCTTGATCAGTTTCGTGCTTCGGAGGACTTGTGAAGTAATTCTTGACTTCAAAATCATTTATTTCGTCTTAGGAATTAAAAGCTCACTTAACGAAAGTCAAGAAGTTAACGTTAAATAAGTTAATAAGTTTTTGAAATAAAAAATATATCTATTACAAAAATGTTTACTAGCCTAGTTGGAACTGGGAGCAGAGCGGATCATTTCCATGCTTCCTTGTCATTTAAATACTCAATTATAGTATAGTATCCCTTGTCTATTAGCTGAGATTTACATGTTTCTTGAGTAAATAACAGGCAAATTCGTATTAATTTAGGGATTTTATTATAGAACTGTATACCGAGCCTCACAAAAGATTGCTGTACATTCGAAAGTCGGTACGAAGACTAATTGGTCCATCCTTCTAGTTATCCGTTTAAATGAGCCTATATTATTTCGTATAAAAACAATATTGCTATAGATATACTGTGAAGCTACTCCCGTGACTCTAACTTATTAAAAGACCTAATAACTCTTTTCTGGACTACAAAGATTTGCTCTATTTTGGCTGCTTTACCCCACAGAAAGACGCCATAAGACATGTTGCTATGAAAATTTGCAAATTTATCCGTAATCCATTCCATTATATATAATTTTTCATATAACCTTAATGCCTAGTGTCTAGAGATCAGGAGTCCTAGATGTCCAGCCCACAATATATAATATTATTCGTAATGTTCGAGACAAGTGCGCCATATTCCTGGTGTCTTCACCGAACGCGCTGACGCGGGCCGTGTTTCCGTTCCCGCGGTCCAATTGCACGGGTGATATACAATTTGCTTGTAATTTCTAACGAGGTTGGCGGAACAGATACTTAGAGTTACGAGTTTTTGTCCTTCGTATTATTAACTATAATGCGCACTAATGTATTCTTTCAATGAATATTCCTCCACGGTAATTGTTATAAGGGAATCATCAAAACAACTTATAATTAAAATGTTACAACGGACACGTAAGTATACAGTTAGGGACATGGAACCTCCAGATAAATTGCTTTATTAACACAATCTAGGTATAGATTCTGCTGGGCTTTAAACTTTTAGATCGCGGCCTAGCACAAGAGCTAGTAGGTACTAGGAAGCCTAAATTTCTATAAGATGTAAGGTTCCGCCGTCAAGGTTTATAGACACTGACAATAACAACGGGCACCAGCGGTTTTGCGTGCCCTCCGAAGCACGAAAGCAGTCAAGAATTATTTTCCACTAGCGGTCACCTATGTACCTTTGATTTGTACCGAGAATACAATCTGTGTATTAATAAATAACCATGTTTTTTGTTCGTCCACATTTATCTCCGACATTTTAACTCTAGCATTAGTTGTGTTCCGGTAGCTTGAATACCAGTTGGTAGATACCTAATTATACTGTGTTATATTTATTTTATTTTAACGGTCATTATTTGATTTTGCTGATGTGCGTGGGTGACGCTGACCACTGACTACCAGGTGGCTTTTTTACATTCAATAACTCAGCAATTCACTACCATCCCATCTGATGGTAAGTGGTGATGTAGTCTTAGATAGTAAAGCGCACTAACTTAGTAAAAGCCGATTTCATTTAGATTTGAAGACATTTGTATTATAATCGAGTGGGAACACCGACGCGGGCCACTTAACTTATTATTTGGAGGCTAGTCCGCCAACATAATGTATGATATACAAGCTCAGCGACTCCGTTCGCGCGGAATTTGTATAGACGGAATTCTTTAAATTTACATATCTTTTTTATTTATTCATCGATTTAAATAATATCAATCCAAGCTTAGCTTAATACAAAGAGAAAACCGCATTCAAATCGAATCAACCGTTTCTGGGATTAGCGCGAACAAAGGCACAGGCAAACAGATAAACAGACAAAAAGACAAAAAAATTAAAAATGGTTGTTTTAGGTTCTATTCCTTACTACAAACCTCCCCTATATAAGTTTGTTCCACATATCTTCTATATACAGACAGCGATCAGCTACAGATTTATTAAATGTATGGTGGTATGATAAAGTAGCAATCGTAAAAAATCTTTGCCATTTGAAAAATTATTGGTCGACAAATAATGGTTGTTGAGAGTTGAAGTTTAAATTCCGCTCCATAATCACAAACGTTCAGCGATATTACTTAGTCATTCAAATTACTTGATTATTGATACGGATATATGAATGATATTATACTGGTTTTAGATACGGTTATGGACTTAAAGTCTTTAAAGTATTTGTAAAAGTATAATATAAATAGGCAGATGATGATTTTGACCAAGAACGCAATGTATCATGTTTGACGTGATTTGAGTGACTATGATAATATTTTGATTTTATAAAAAAGTGCGATTTCGTTTTCGAAAATATTCGAAATGTAGATAGTGTCTTTAGTAATCCCTACACTGACACCTTTGGTGAATTTGTTATTGGTTTAATAGAGAATATATAATGATTTAGTTATAATGTTTTGCACTAAGATGGCGATACGGTAGAGCCTATTTGTTTATCTAGACGCGTGTATCTAAGCTGGATTGGCCAAAAACAAAAACGTAACGTGTGAAACGTGATTCCGCCCCTATTAGATATTATTCCAAACTTTTATATCAGATTCAGTTTTGGTTCCGGATAACATTTTATTCGAATATCTGATGGCTTCGGTTACTGTTTCGAAGCTACATAACATCCCCGCTTTGTATTATGGATTCGTAGGCGGTATACACGATTATACGAATAATTACCTGTAATAGCTACAGGCTTACACGCGACCTAGGCCAGCTTTATAAGGTGCCAGTGGTACCTTAATAATAAGGCTTCTATTCTGTCCATCCGTCCATCATAAGCTCACAGGGCTCTGATTTATTTATCATTCTTATTGTACTTAATCATTGTATACTAGAGGAAGATGTTAGTTTTACACAATACGGGGAATCTTAGTGTGAGACCATTGATCTTACATATTTGTATTTGGAAACCTACAATAAATAAACTAAACTCAACTGCATTTTGTTTCTTCATAAATCGTTTATTAATTTAAAGAGACATGCTGAGGAGTTTCTTCCGCCGTTTCTTCTCCTCAATGAAGAATATTACCGAAACCGTGGTTGACTCAAAAAAGTAACGTTCATACTTGTATTATAAATACATACATGAATAAATAAGTTTTGAATATGAATCTGATAATTATGTTATAAAAACTTTCAAGATTTACTGTCGGATATAAATAGTTATATATTTTTCGTTCAAAATAAAATCACCGAATGCATCATATACGTTCCACTAGTATGTTAAATGGACTCATAATGCATAGTTAATATTATTAAGTAGCCAAATTAGTAAGACCTTGCCGCCAGTAATTATAAGTCATAAAACTACCTCATGCTTGTGTCGCTTTCTCGAACGTTACATTAAATTGTATTCTGGATCATCTAAATATAACACCACCGCTACCGGTATTAAAAATGCTCATATTTTGTTATTAAGCTTCTTTTAGCGCATTAATTCATCTGAAAACATAAAAAGTTAATTGCGTATAACGATGTAAAATTATATGAAATTAAATTTACATCCGTTAACTCAGATACTGCGGTTCTTTCGTATTCTCTTTCAAAATTACACGAGCTTGTATATTAATTTATATGTATTTCGAGTTTTTGTGCATTCTTTAAAGCATGCGTTACAAATTGTTGGATGTGTTCTGTTTTATTTGCCGAAATCGGGCCGCGAGATACGTTCTTTGTGGTCAGTGAGTTTTTTAACGCGTATTACGGTAGGTCTGTTACTATGGTATAAAATGTTAACCTGAATTTCACCCGCATCTAATTGTTGTGTTAAAGACATCAAAAGATTGGTATAATCTGTCGAGACATTAGATATTATATGACATTTTTCTACAATCTCTGAAACGGCTGTGAAACGAATCCGGTATTCCCTTATGTATTGCTTTACGCTCGTATTAACTGTGTGTGTTTTATTAAAAACGGTTCTCGAATAAAAAAGATAAAATATTAATTTAGAGAATCCCGTCTACGACCCTTGCGATACCCAAACGAAGCGCGGGCATTCGCTCGTAGTAACATATTTTTTCTTATATTTCGAACTGTCATAAAATGACAGTGGCATCAGAATCAGTACCTCACCCACGGTCAGTAGCGCGGCGTATTCGTTTGACAGAAGCGCCATCTTGGAATGAAGCGTCAATTTACGCGTTCGTGACAGGAAAACATAGCGGATGCGTCTATTGCCGGCGCTTGTTTAGTACTTGAGACCGAAGGTGCGCAGAGACGATTCATTACGCTCTTTACCGGCGACCGCCGCGACCACACAACGCCCATTTTGGGTTTGTGTACGAAAATCGTAGCTGAAACTTTACAAAATTACTTTTTTTTCGTATTTAAAAGAAGTCGTAATATGTTACATTGCAGACTGTATGCTGTATTAAAAATGAGAAATATATAAAAATAATAATAGTTCCTTAAAATGTGTTCTCAAAAAATAATACATACCACTTTGTATATAAGTAAGATCACCACTTGTATATTTAATAGTTATAGTATAATATATTTTTATGTCAATATCATAAGAAAAATATTTCTATATTTTTAGGTTTTTTTCTAATCTATACTTATGGGAGAAGTAAATAAAAGTTATTATTATTATTATTATTATCGAGCAAATTCTAATAAGACGAGCTGCGTTCCATTGTCTGCTTCTTTATTCTTTGAATTACACCAAAAGCAGAGCTTGATACTTCTTTTTAGAATGGAAAGAGGTCTTTTTATATACACAGTAGTAAATAATCTGCCTAGCTTGTTGGTCTAGTGGTTAGTAAAGCTGAGTCAGCTTTATTAAGCCGGAGGACGTGGGTTCGGATTCGTAGAACAAACTTTTCTGCGATGAACAGGAATGTTTGTTCTGTGTCTGGGTGTAAAAAATATCTATTTAAGTATGCATTTAAACTATATATGTAAGTTTGTCAGTTGTCTGATCGACATAGTATAAGCAGACGCTTAGTTTGGGGTCAGATGGTAGTGTGTGCGTCGCCCAAAGAAAGTCGAT
>DWKC01000359.1:0-13407 GCA_018249195.1 Racta chiria
GTATGAAAATACAAATCGAAAAATACCTGAATATTACTTACTTTACGCACTTCAGTCTGGCAACAGTAACTCTGGGAGCACAGGATCTGACCGCACACGAGGCACATCGTGGGGTTCTTGCTGTCCTCCCGCTCCGAGTTGGGGCACGAGAACTCCGTCACCACGTTGATTAGTTCAGAGAAGTCGTCGGGCAGAGTGATCAGTCTCGGGGGGTCTATCGGCTCCTGAATCACTTGTAACGACATATCTCCGTTGAACCAATCATTGGACAGCGCTGCCCACTCGAGGGCCTTCTTCTTCGCGAGCGGAGTATCCATTAGATCTCTAAACGTGGCCGGCATGTCCAGGTAACCGCACATCGTCTCCCACGTGTCCCCCTTGAACACCGTCAGCTCGATCGGGGGGTTGATATCGCTCAAAAAGTGGAAGAACAAGCAGCAGCTTCGGAGGAAATTCCGACACTGAAGCTTCATTTTACTCCAAACTTCGATCGCGCTGATATTGCTTTCCAAGTTCCCCCGTCTCAGTTCCTTCATGAGGGGCAGCAGATTCTCCAGATCCCCTTTCACCTGGGAATCATCTTGATCCATGGACTCGTTGGTGCAATCTGAGACGTCAGTTATAATGAGAGCTTTAGTCATTGTAGCTCTGAAGGCTTCTAGAGCGATCTGTCGCGCTAGATGGGTAGGCCTCGCGGGGCCGGCGATTTTGCAGAATAAAGACGGGACGGTCAACACCATTGCCACTAGGGTGGTGAATGTTTCGTGTGTGAGAGGGGAGGTTTTTACGAGGGTGTCGAGAGTGCTTAAAGCGTGGTGGGAGATGTGTTTGGGGGATGCAACCAGGCTGGGAAGAGCCGCGGCTAGACGGATGAGAGTCTGAAGGGCGTCTCTATGTCTGGACGGCAGGTCTCCTAGGAGTGGCCTGTTCTCCGCCTGTAGGACTGCGTTAGTGCTCATGATGGTGTAGGAAATGGATCGGTAGAGCGACGCCGAGGATATGGTTCCGCTCGAATCGGACGCGCCACATATTCCAGGTAGAATCTGAAATAAATAATGCACAAATAATTAATGCTTTAGTCCGCGTCTTCGTCCACGTCAGACATTATATTTATATCTAGTGCCTAAATACAAAGTTTAATGGCTTTATTTTAAACAATTCGACCTTCCATACGAACTTTTGCCACCATAATCCTACTTCCCTCCTACCTTTGACTTCCACGCACAAGTGGGTCTATAAATTCCTTCCTGATCGGCAATGCGTTAGTGACACCCTAGTCTGGTGTTATTAATGTCCATGGACAGCGGTTATCACATACATCTGATCAGCTAGTATTTAAATAAAGTGACCTTGGTGAAGTCTTCAACTAGTGTCCTGGTGGATTCGTTGCAGGGCAGCGGCTCCTGGTTGAAATGCGCTAAGAATTCAGCCGGCAGCAGATTCTCAGCGTGAGTAGACACGTATTCCTACAAATCGTATTTAAAAATGTAGTTTTTATTTAATTCCAATATTATTGGATTTCTTATTGCAAGCATGTAGCTCACAGTTGGCACAGTCAAGATATTTAAATAATAAAAAAACGCCTAAACATTTATTAAGTTACCATGATTACCACAGAAATTAATATTGGATACGCCTATTAGGAAACATTTATTTTTTATTAAGTGCATAAGTACAAAAATTTATCATCGACTAACTTCTATACAAATTTCATCCCCTTTATGTCTTTGCTCGCGACAAAAAGTAGCCTATGATCTTTCTCAAGTTCTAGTTTGTCTCTGCACGTGTGCGTCAAAGTGTAATAGACAGACAGCCAGATAGACAGAGTAACTTTTGCATTTATAATATTAGTAAGGATACTGATGTAGTGACTTGGCAACATAGCAGCTAGTTGTGACCTTTTCGACTCCTGCGCATCTCGATAACAATAGAAAGTAATTGTGTCTCGCGTAATATGATGCCCTGCGGAGTTCACTCAAAATAAATGTTGTTAACATTGATTTGCTATATGAAACAACCTATTATACCTACAGTACTATTCCTAGAGGTGTAGATTTTACAGTGTTTAAACTCGTTTAAGTTTTAAACTGTGCTCGCATGAGGCATGTTCACTGTCGGAGCTGCCGAACGCGACTACACAATGAATGCAATAATAAGTTAGTTTTACCGCGTATTTGGTTGTTAAGCTTTTTGGACTAAGCCTGTGTATTTAGTTCTTTTATTAGGGATCGAAAATGGAATATTATGTTACGAACGATCATACCTCAGCCTCGTCTGTCTCGTCGTTCTCGTCTCCCTCAGAAGACATGGCGCTGACAGAGCGCGCGCGCGCCGTACAGTGAATGTCTTCGCAGTACTCCGTGCACACGTGCACACTCGCAGCGCATACCTGACAAGAAACGTAAAAAATAATATTCAATATTATTTATTATTAATACTTATGGAGGTATAAAATAAAGCTTGTATACAAGTATCAAATGTTGCGAATAGCATTTTCACTCTTATACAGTGTTACAGGAAGAGCTTGAAACAATCTTTTCCTCTGAATCGACCAAGCCAATCAGCATATTTGCTAAACACATGTGAATACAGTTTATCCAATATTTTCATTACGATTATGAGTCGACTAACCATTCTACAGACACAAAGTAGTCATACAATATTAAATACCACCATGCGCACCTTATTCCGTAGTTTCAGGATGAGATTGACCGAGTCGTTGAAGGTCTCCTCAGAGAGCGGAGGTGGCGTGCCGCCGGGCAGCGGCGGCGCGGGCACGAGCGGCAGCGCCGTGTTACACAACCTCTCACATAGCGGACATAGATATTCCTTCTTTTCTACGTCGAATGCCGCTGGCTGCCGTATACGATATGGCCTGGAGCAAATATGTACTCTTTTTTTTAATACATAGATGTAATGTAGTTTCGAGTAGGGTGTAAGGAAACTAGTAGTAAGTTTTAATTTTTATAGCTATAGTGTAGGATAGTGTACCTGTGTCGATCACTAATAGAATGTGCTACCCCAGTTATCAACAAGATCATCTATAATTCGTCTTAAAATTAAATAGGATTATTAACGTTTAAAGATAATCCACAATATGTATCACATACAACTAAATCTACATACAAAAGAGTGCGCGCGCGTTCGTATGTATGGACGCTCTAACGTACACAAACATGCACGCATCATTCGCCACACAAAATCCTAATGTCTCCTTACATGACAAGTACGCACGAACGCAATCTATTGCACATCCAAGCACGCACAACACTCCCAAACACATAGGCCTCAAACCTCACCTCAATTTTTCCTTGTCCATAACCCCAGCGACGTATTTCTTCCAGCACCTCGCATGCAGCGCGTGCCCGCAGCACGAGGCATGCGGCTGCGGGCCGAGCCCGGCGATTGCACTCGCGCGCGCCCATCCCGCGCCCGTCGCCGGCTCGCGCTTGCGGGACAACACTGTAGAGTTCTGCACGAACGCTACTAGCACTACAGATTCTGTATCCGGCTTGCCGTCTACTCTAGCCTGAAAATTACGTTTCATTACATTACTGTCAATTATTATTAATATTTACGTAAGAGTTACATATAGGGATTGTCGTTATTCGCACATAACAAACTCTAATTTCACTATAGCGTATATGATTATTCCCACCAACGATCAAGATCGACTAATGTAAGCATACATCAGTATAATGCGTGAGTATTCCATCGACTCACCTGTTCCTGACACATGATGCAGACGCGCGCGGGCTCAGGCACGCCGCCGCCCCACACACCGAGAGCCGCGCCTCGGTACAGCGGCAACAGCTCCAACTGTTGCTCCTCCTCTGTCACCTGTATTGACGTCCAGGGTAGTTATAGTAAGCGGCACGAGTTATGCGCACAGATGAACAAAGTGGGGGTAAAGTACACTCCCGGCCAGAGTACAGCAATCGCATGCCAGGAGCGACCCGAATAAAAGAATATGAACTGAAAAACATATATCATATAACATAACGTGCATATAGTCCACAATGGGACGAGTTAAAAATCAATTTGTTTAGCAAAATTACCCGTGTGTCGCCAACCATCTAATCTAAACCATTCTAAAGGACTTGACCAAAGAACAGGCAAAATTTATTGTAAATTGGGTATGTGGGCCCATATTCAATTGCCTATTCAAAATTTAACATTTAAATTAATTATTTCAGTAATTAACCTATCAAATGTTGCTTTGAGCAACATAGCGATGCACCAATTTTGGTGTACTCGACATACCTATTATCTCGTCGTAAACAATCGTCAAACTTCTTTACGGAACATGTCGTAATCTAAATCAGATTTTAATGTCATGTAACGTAATTTTATATACATATAATAGTTTAGTCTACTGAAACTTAATTAAGAAAAATACTCAAACCCTAATTGTATCATACCTCGGTGTTGGTGAGTTCGAAAAGCCTAGCGTTGTTGGTGATGAAATTGTTCATCTGGGCCTTCATTTGCGCCATCACCTTCGCGCGACGCTCCTCCGCTAACTTGGCTCTACGTTGCTTTTCTTTGTCTACAAACAATAGTACATTATGATACGATTGTGCTGCGTTGGTCACACGAGGCTGTATTGTCAGCGCGAGTCGTATGCGAGCGCGATTATAATGTCGAGTATGTAATGACCAATGCACACGCATGCCATACGACTACTTTAAACACACTTATGAGGAAAAAATCCACTTCAAATCGACATTTGTGATGACTAATTACAGAATGCCGAAAATGATGTGGGCAGATGACATATAGAGCGTTGAGAAAATCAACAAGCAAGTTACTGGTCTAAAAATGATGAAAAAAAAACCGTAATACGTGCATGTGTGTTGAAAATATCGTTTTAAAATTCAATGATGATATACCATAAAAAAGACGTCTGAAATATGAAATATGGTGTATGGGCTACAGGTGAATCTATAAAACGCTCTATAAATATAATGAACATTCTTACTCGCTGTATCATCGCCTGCAGGCTTCTGTCCTTGATCTGTGTCCATATTCTCACCGTCACCGATATGTTCTTCCGTTTGACCCAGTAAAGTCCTGGAAAATTGTAAACGTGTTGCTAAAATAAAAATAGATACCACTGTTGTTGTTATTCTTATCTTATCTAACTTTGCAGTAAAAGTTAAATAAAAATACTCGTCTAGTAAAACTTTGTCTATTCCAAATAATTGAATTGACTGCCAGGAACACTATGGAAGTTGAATTGTGGGATAAATTAATTTTGAATATGAACAATCAGTCTGACTGTTCAACAAGCATGATCACGTAGTTGAAAATACTTTTTTATTTCAAGATGCTGAGGAGCATTTTTACTCAATTTTTCTCCCCCACAGAGCGATATAGAAATGATTCAGTGACCTGATGTTAGCGAGACACCATTTCGCCAGTGGACGGTGGGCGTCCACGCGTGGGCTGTTGGCCAGCCGCTGCAGCAGTGTGAGGAGCCCACAGCGCGCGGCACGCTCTGCGAACGCCAGAAACTCGTAATGGCCACTTTGCTCGTCGCGTATCGCGTATCCTATGAGGTGTAGAGCCTAGAACAAATATTTAGTATATGCATTTTCTATTTACTACGTTTTTAATTAGGTTTAACCAAAAATACCTAAATTCATGAACCTCTTCGCAAAAACCTATTGATTAAGTTCTGGATTAATGACCGAAACCCGTTTAGAAATTAAACCTGATTCCGGATCTTGGCTAACAGAAATAAATAAATAATATAAAACTGTTGCTTACCTTGTGCACCTGTGACTCCGAGAAGCACCTCGCGCGCAAGTCGAGTGCCCTCTCGAGCACCAGCCGCAGCACGTACAGTGCCGCGTCGCTTTGCAGCAGACTTCCCACCAGCCGGAACGGCGCGCACAACTTCGGCAGCGGCGGTGGCGGACAGCACTCTGGGAGACCTGTATAGCACGATTTGTTTCGTGACATAACATGTAAACAAATGGTGTGTCACAAGTACATCCCTAGTATTGTGATATTGAAAAATTCAAACTTCTTTCATGCTTATAGATATTAGTGTGTTATACCTCTATTATGGTGATTTATAAGAAGACCGTCTACAAGTGTAGTTAAGATGAGAAGAACGTTCTGTACACATGTGTAAAGTTCTTAAACGTCACACAAAGACGTCACGCAACTTTGCGTCACAAAATATAAACGACATTCATCTAAGAACTGTGCACCCACACTGTGTTTCTCTAGTGAAGCGATTCATAAGATTGTACGTTCCGTACAAGGACCTGGTCTCGCGGCTAATAATAACTTAATAGTATAATGATATAACTTATATTTCAGTGATGCTCACGCACATGTAAAATTTAAATCATAAAATTAAAGTTTAAATGTCTTCATTTTTCTAACTATCCAATACCAGCACAGTGTCATAGTTTACAAGAGAGTGGCAAGTACAAGAAATCTGAACTGTCGTTAATATTATTAATTATTATGTATTACACATTATTATTATTTTGTATTCGTAAACTCATTATTTACGTTTGTATTATTTTTAGAACTGTATTTTTTTGTATGAAGGACATATATATATTAATTTTAATCCTTGCCGTCGTATTCGATGCGATTTTACTGTCACGGTCACTGTCACGGAGAGAATGCTTTAAGCATTAAGTCTGCATTTGTATCTGTTCATATGGTACAAAGTTTTAAATAAATAAATAAATAAATATTAGCGTCATACATAAATACAGTATCAACTATCTACACACAGTAAAAAATATCCTTAGCGAACGAGCCTTGGTGTCTACGAAGGCTGACATCGTACAACCATTGTACATAAACACCAGCGCCAAGCTAACTCCGTAAAACGCAAACCAACAATCACTAACCAGCAGCCTTCCTCCTATTTCTCTGCTCCTCTTCACTCCTGGAGAGCTCCTCGCGCGTGTAGTGGTAAAAGAACGTATCGTATTCGTCGTACAGGTGCGGCTTCAGTCTGTATATCCCGCGGTTGTTGCCGCCCGAAGGCTTCACGAAGTCCGCTACTTCATGGATCACCGCTTCTAGACCAGTTTCATGTACCTGGTCTTCTGGTAATGATCTGTCAGAGAAACGTTATCGGAAGATTTATCACCTACGGCCGACTACTTCACGTGCCTTTACGTTGCCCTTACGTACCGATCGTATTAGATCGAAACAAGTCGCCGGACGACAAGTGCTTTTATAGCTTCTTAACGAATACGAATACTTAACGATATATGTAACTTGGCCGAATGCCACTATTCATTCAGTCTTAATCTATTTTGATTAATTCTCTTTATCGAAATAAACATACCATACCTCCCATTTCATTCTTATACAGGGTAATTAATAATGTTGACAGACAAACCGTCAGCATCTTCATGGAGAAGTCCAATAGACCTCGCCGAGTCATGGTCCACTATGAGTATTGTTTGCCTACAGTACCAGTGAGTTTAGACATTTGTCCAATAACATAGCTTTGTGTCTCTCCCTGTTTGTGTCTACCAAGAATCCAGCCAAAACAATGGGATTGGGTTAACTGATATCAGTTAAGAAATCATATTTCTCGGCCTAGCAATAAAAATTACCTCACAAGACTGGAGTCCGTGTACCGTCTGGTCTTATCCGACGATTAGTTTGCTGGCTTACTTCATAAAGAGTTTGCTAGCTAGGCGGGTTTCACGGAAAGATAGTTAATATCACGAAGTTAGGACCTCGCCTTGGTAGGCCAACAAATAACTGATTTTCGATGCCTCTTACACCTTAGTATGCCATCATGGGATTCCGGTAAGTTTTCTAGGCCGCCCCGATACGGCCATGAAGAAAGCGAATTTGTACGTAGGTCACTTTTCAGCAGTAGGTCAACTTAAACTGGAATTACCTAGTTACTATTATCACAAATCTCCAGCAATCCGCACAGGACAACGTTGTATGCTATAGGTCTCCTAACTCACTCACGAGTCTCGAGGAGAAAGCTGTGCTCAGTTGTGGGCCATGAATGAGTTGACGCCGTTACAATGCGCAGGTATGAAGAACTATCGAAGCGCTACGAGTCCCTTCTTCAAGCTTACGACGAGCGCTCCACGGCGTTGAACGCGCGCGACGCGTCTGTCCAACGGCTGCATAATACCGTCAGGACTGCTCACGAACAACTCGCCAGCACACACGAGGCGGTGGTGTCCATCGGCGAGAGATATCTCACTCTTAGGAGCAAGAAGTTGATACAAGTATACAATTAGTATAAAGTAACTCGTTTATTGAACAGTTCTGTAACTTAGATGAAGTTCCAAGTTAATATCCCGGCCGGGGCAGGCGTGACATGATTGTTCGAATTATGGGGTATTTGTGTTTTTCATGCCCTCTGAGACACCATGAATATACTAGCTCAGGGTTATAATTATGTAAGCGATTGTTATTAATCTCGAAGGAAGAATCTTTAATTATTAGATCTCAAAGGCGTCTGAAGTCTACCAATCCGCACTTGGCCAACGTGGTGGACTATGGGCTGCACCCCTCACATTGTGAGTGGAGACCCGAGCCCAATAATGGGACAGTTTTGGGTTGCAATGATGATGATGATGATGATGTTATTAATTACTAGCTTTTTTACGCGACTACGTCCGCTTAGGACAGTTTTCAGTTTCAGCCACAGGTCGAAATTTCAAAAAGATAGAATATTACTGTTAATTGCATATTTGCAAAGTATTATAGTTTTATATTCGACGATGACGAACTTCCACACAAAATGTCATCCCCTATTTCAAAACCTTTTGTCGCGACAAAAAGTAGTTGTTCTGTCTCAAATTTAGTCTATTACTACAATAATTTTCATGAAAATCGGTTCAACGGTTTAGCCGTGAAAGCGTAATAGACAGGCAGAGAAAGTTCCATTTATAATATTAGTAAGGATTAGATTCCTATTAACTATTTCTTTATGTAGCCTATGTGCTTTTCCAGACCATAATGTACCTCTTTGAAAAAAAACTTTCAGATTGGTTCAGTAGTTTAGTTTAGAGTAAGTGAAGTTTTGCTTGGATCAGTCGCCATATAGCTCTTCATATTCTAGCTGGGGTCTTAACAGCCAGTAGGCACATTCTTACTGACAACAAATATAATTCGAGCCCTATACCTAATACCAGTACAATCGTAATACAATAAGTGACTCGTAGGGACGTCTTGGATCTGTACCCCCAAATGTTCGGGTCAACTACCATCTAGAATCTGTGAAACTTGTTACGAAATACGTAATAATATTAATGATGAAATAATAATATTGATAATATAATAATCCTTACATGAACCCCACCACCAGGGCAGAAGGGCAGAATTCTTTTGCCTCTTACAAAACCTAGGTATGCCAGCGTGGGATTGGGGTTGGGCTGTTCTGTCCTACCCAAATATGATTAATAAATTACAATATGATTGAGATATATAGAAATCCCGGTATGAAAACAAACTGCAAAGACTGTGTCAAAAGTTGCGGCAAATGCTGACGGAGGTAGAACGTGCCCGCGTCGATCTTGATGAGCAAATCGACCAGGCCCTGAATTCAGAACACGATGCCGCCATCGCTTTGCTTCTTGTCGAGGTAAATAAACATACAAAACACATCCTCGACTTTACACAGGTCCTCGAATGGAAAGCATGTCTCGGAAAAGGAGCCGAGGTCGCCCCACCGACCAGGTGGATTGACAACCTAAAGACAAACGTCCGTTGTTTGTCTTCACCCGCTGGATTCAAGAGGCTCAGGACCGGTCCGAGTGTTCCAAATTAGGAGACTATGTCCAGCGGTCTACGTTCAAAGGCTGACTGATGGATGTATGGATCTATTGACACACGTCTAATCATATACATTTTTAACCAACTTCATAAAAATAAGGAGGTTCTCAATTCGACTGAATCTTTTAATATATTTGTTACTTCATAACTTTTTACTGGATAGATTTTGAAAATATTTTTTAATCGAAAGCTGGCGCTTGTCATGAGAGTCATCTGATGAGTAGTTTTTGAGTTATTATTCCTAACAATGCGTCTTTCATTGTATTTGTTTTAAATGATAAAAAAGATTATTTAATGTCTGTCGCCGTTTCTGTTATCTACTCTTTAATAAGACACCTTTCTGAAAAGGTAGTAGATTCAAAATGTTTGCTTTTCATAAGTAAGGAGATATATTTTAAGATGTTTGCACTTGTAATATAAATTGTATCGAGTTTAATGCTACACACTCGCAAACAAACAGACGGGTCTGATTGTAAATAATCACTGCCACCTATGGCCATTAGCAATACCAGGGGCATCTCAATGCGTTGCCGACCAAGAAGGAAGGAAGATGCGATTCTTGAAGGACCACATGTCCCCATGTCGTAACTCTAAGGGGAACCCGATCCAGGAAGTGCGTTCCGTAATTTACACGTATGTATTGGGACTGGGAACTGGGAAATGCGTGAAAATAGAACTGTAGACGAACCTCCTACGTAGCATAAATATCATCTATGCCAATGTTAATTTCGGTGGGCTGAGTGAGATATCTAATTGAACTATAAAAAAAGTTCAGTGCTTCCTTCCGCTTTCATATAATGATATCAAAAAATATATATCTAATGGTGATGACCAATGAGTTGGTGTTGATTTTATTGTATTTTATATTTGTTTGCAGATCAAGAAGTGCAACTTGCTCTTCTTAGAAAATATGAAACTGAAAGTGAAACTAGAAGAAACAGCTTCGTAATATAATTAACTTACAACATGTATTTTGCATTAATTTACTTGTGGATATAAAGTTGCTACCCCATTTGTTTTAATGAAAAGAATATTACGTAGGTGCGAATATTATTACTTCTAAATGTCTCGGGATAAATCAGTAGGTAGGTGCACTAACCCCCAACGATGCTAGTTCCTGATCTAGACCATGTAGCAAAACCTACTATGGGATTGTTACGCCGTAGAATTAATACTTGACTGAATAGAATTATTACTTAACAATTAATTAATAATTAATTGACTGGCCTGTTGGTCTAGTGGTTAATGAACCTGACTGCTAAGCCGGAGGTGTGTACACAGCGGCACACACAGCACAGAGATAGATTGTGCACATAGTCTTCAACAGACTACGTGGGCAAAGCCTTGGGCGGAAACGAATACTACCACACGTGTATAATGTTAATAGTATATTTTTAACATAGTTTTGCAATACAAACTTAAATATAGACTTCAATAACGTAGATTATCATTAGTTCAACGGCTTTGCCGGACTTTTCTGTCGTTTGATGAAACAGAGAACATTGATCCATATAAAAGACGCCGAAGCGACATACACGACCCGAAGACTGGATGGAACGAAGAAGAAGTTGATTGTCTGTCCCGGTATCCAAAACGCTTGATTTGCTATAAAAGTTTTCCAATACTTTTCCCGAAGTTCTTCGAAGACATCTTCTTTACGCTCCAAAATTCCTAACACTGAAAAAATAAATTCTTGTTTACAACTTGGCCTAGTGTTTTTGATTTTGATGTTTACTAGACATGGTGTTACGAACTAAAATTGTGTCGCAGGTCGGGCGTGCGACGGTTGAGATGCGTGTAGAGTCTAGATCATTACTATATTCTTTAGCTAAGTTTATATGAGTTGCAGCTATTTTAACGGAAACAGAGTAAAAGAGAATCGATGTACGTTGACGTAACTGATTGGGTAACGCATACAATATACATATAAGTCTTTGGTAGATTAATAAACCCTTCGAAAAATTCTTGAAGGTACATAGAAATGTTGCCTTGCCGATTGGTTCAGACAAGAATGCAATGAGACCTCTAGTCTTAAATCATATATACTTACAAGTGTAAAATGCAGCGAGTAATACAGGCGTCGCGATCATTTGATCTGAGGCCACCTTCGTCAAGACGACTTTGATCGAAGTTCCCACGAATTTCTTATCTAGGAACTTGTACCTGTAATTATAAAATAGTCCCTTACTTTCGTCGGCATCTTAGTATCGTTGCTGTCCATTTTTTTATAGAATAGTTCTTCTGGTCATAATCCGATTTCACCTGATTATAACGTGAAAAAAAATTTGTAACACTTGTTTTTCCAGTATGTGTTACTCAACGGGACTACCTCGAAGTTTTGTTTTTAATTACGTTGCTACGAAATAGTTCTCGTTGCTCTGTAAATAACCTTTACATGTAAGTTATCTCTAATTACTCCTGTTGAGAGTATCATAGCAATGTCGCTCTTAGACTAAATATATAGTTTCTGGTTGACAGACTTTTTTTTATCACCGTAGTTCCCTACTTTTATAATAATAAATGTAATTAAAGAAATAAAGTATACGAATAATTCTCGTTTGAGGCTACCAAATAATGACCCGCTAATGAGCACGGATCTCTCCTCAGAACTGACGAGGCCTGGAGCATACTCCTCCACACTGCTTCAGTGCGGATTGGTGAAGGGGTTAGTGGCCAACCCAAGTTTCAGATTTTTTTTTATGCTGCCTGAAGGCCTCCGATATGACTTAACAATAGCTCTCTAAAGATTAGCAACCGGGACCGACGGCGTTACGTGACCTCCGATCCACGGAAGCGCTGTAATTTTGTCACTAGCGGTCACCCATCCTAATACCGACCGCGCCCGCTGTTGCTTAACTTTTTCGTTCACTTAAGATCGTCACAAACCGCCGGGTTGAACGCTTCATCAGATACATACCAGTAGTAGAGAGTAGGAGCATACAAACAACTGCCAACGGTGACGATACGGGCAGCGGCGGCCACGTCTACCGGCGGTTTTTCATCCTTAAAATGAGAATAATATATTGAACAAAATTACATTGTATAATCTAATTCAGTAATAAATAGCAGCATCACATATTGGGTGTGAGGTGTGACGAGAGAGAATCAACGAGGATAATTATAAGCCGGAACAACTATCGCATGGATGCTATTCCCTTGGCCCCTCCTTCAGGTGAGCGAGGAACGCTATCACCTGTACTGCCTTCCCTTGGCCCATCTCATCCGACAGGAAGCCGGAGACCCCGTGCTTGTGCAACACGGCCAGCCAATTCAGAATGACCAGCTGGTACTGTGCTAAAGAGTGAGAATACTATAAAAATGTCCGTTAAGATCCGCAGATAGTCATAAAAGCAAGTGTCTTATTAACAGATACATTAAACACTACAATAGTTAAAATAATAAAAAAATATATACGAATTGAATTTACATTTTCATGACTTCAGTATGGACAGTGAACAGAACAGAAAGAACAGCCATTGTATCATAGTTGGTACGTTGTTTTGTTGCAAACGAACTGACGGGTCACCTGATGGCAAGTGATCACCACCGCCTCTGGACATTAACAACTCCATGCTGGGGTGTCACTAACGCGTTGCCTACTAGGAAGTGATTGAC
>DWKC01000360.1:0-13403 GCA_018249195.1 Racta chiria
TGTAATTTCGCTCTCGAGTCTTTAGCCATAACAGGAAATTCATGTCGATGATTTGTAATTTAATATATTAATAAAATATTCAGGCACGGAGGCTTTGGAAACGAGTATAAACTACTGGGAGGACGCACTAGCGGCGTTCTCGCTGGGCGCGCGCGGCGGCGGCGCGGGCACGCTCGCGCTCACCTCGCCGGACGAGGCAGAGTTCTGCCGTGAGATACAGGACCTGCTGCAGAATGCGTATCTATTACAGGTGCGGTGTGGATTGCTTATTGATCGGGGGATCTAATAACGCTGGGCGCGGTAACTTTAATGAAGCCTTATCTTAAAGATCAAAAGAAAATAGTACCTATGTTAAAGTGATGCAATAAAATGAAAGAATTTGATCACTGGCCTAGTTGATACTCATCTAACGATTATGCAGTTACGAAATTGATAGACGCATTAGTAAGGATCATTACTTAGTTTTTGTTTTATATATATGTTATAAGCAGGCAATCCAACAGATGGGTTACCTGATGGTGAGTGATCATCGCCGCCCATGGACATTAACAATACAGGCTGGGGTGTCACTAACACTTTGCCCGCCAGGAAGTAACTAATAGACCCACACGGGCGGGAAAGACAGAAAGATGGGATCGCTGAAGCAAACGGAATCAATAACGACAGTAACTAATTCCAGAAACCAACAACAAACACATGAGTTTTAATGGCTACTGGTGGTTTGGTAACTAGGAGCGATGCGAGCTGCTGTTCCTGGACCAGCGCTCGGTGCTGTTCAGGTCGGAGAGCGGGGGCGCGGCGGCGCTGCGAGCGCGCACCCTCTCGCACTCTCCCTCCGGCCACCGCCCGCACCACCACTCCAGCGCCGAGTCCTTCGCTTCTGCTGAGGACCAGGTCCGGCATCTGTCATCTTCATTACATATTCCGATTCCTGCTTATACATAGAATATTTGGAACAGAACAGAAAACAATGTTTTTCAGATTTTTTGTTTGTTCATCTATTTGTCTCTCTCAGGAACAGCAGATTTGATTGTGGTTTTACGAATTCGGTTGTATTAACATTTAGTGTTTGGTTTTAACCGGAAAAAGGAAATTATCAATTCGACACGTGTAATAGTATTAGAAATGCAAAATTTACATATAAGGATATTTAGCCTTCCAAGCAAATATACAACATTTTGTATATGTATGTATTTTTGTTTGACCATCCGTAGCTCCAAAACTACTTATCGGATTTTGACC
Organism: Racta chiria; assembly: GCA_018249195.1. NCBI lineage: Eukaryota > Metazoa > Arthropoda > Insecta > Lepidoptera > Hesperiidae > Racta > Racta chiria. The sequence goes on from DWKC01000360.1 coordinate 1,243, forward strand.
ATTTTTTTAAATTCCACTACATTCATTCTTCATTCTACATTCAATCCAACTTAGGGAGCAATAGCAATTTTATCAAAATCTGTGCGATGGTTTCTGAGATCCGTAGGTACCAAATCTCGCTTGAACAATTAAAAATGATATGTCCATCTAAACAATCCCGCCTACAGCCCTTAGCTATACTGACGCGAAGCGAGGGCCGTCACTCGTACTGACCTAACTTGAACGGTTGTTGTTACATCGTAATCTTGCCGTGACCACGGTCCATGCAACTGGGTCGATATATCGATGTAACCATAAATAAATAGTGAGCACCTACCCGTTTACGTTTAAAATTATCAATACCTATAATCTATTAAAGTACGATTTATATCAATATATATGCCAAATGTTTCAGGTTGCTGATCTGCGGGAGTTCGATGACCTGGCGGAAATGATGCCTGAAATAGAAAATTTAGAATTATATCAAATAGCTGTAAAACAGCTAGAAAATGGGATTCCTTGCAGGTTTGTAGTGTGGCAGTACTTGTTGGGCCAGATGTGTGTGTGAGATGTCCTAAAATGTTTATTTATTATAGTATGTTGAAGAAGCCAATATAAGTATAATCGTGTTGTGTGACAGAACTCTGCGCACGGAGGTGGTGTCGTGCGGGTCGGACGCGGAGTTCCTGTGCAAGCTGCACTGTCTGCGGCAGTCGTTCCGCGCGCTGTTCCGCGACGCCGCCGTATGGGCGTGGTTCGTCGACGCCGGTCGGCAGGTGCTCACCGACTTGCTGCTCTACGCTGAGAAGGTATGTTGTCCCATACGTATGTTCTTACTCCCATATCACACATATATATTAATTTATTTAACTTTATTACACCAATAGTGCTGGTATAGAAGGCGGGCTTAATGCTAAGAGCATTCTCTACCAGCCAACCTTTGGGCGAAAGCAGAAACCAACGATGGCGGTATAAACATTATTTACGTGTGATATTAAACACCTATACACATATAGATCACTGGGTTGAATCACAATTCAACCACACATATGTGACTTAGCACATACAGGTGACGTGAGCATACACGTGACTTGAGAAAACACGCGAGACTTAGCACACACATAAGACTCGAGGACACATACGCGACTTAAGCATACACTCATCGAGAGTGCGCGTGTTAGGTAAGTACCATTTGAAAGGTGCCTTATGATGCGATAGCACCTTTGTAGGGCACAAAATACATGATTCCGCATCACCTGAGCGTAAGAGCGGTAAAGCTCAGCAGCTTTATGGGCGGGACGGGACGAACCGTTCTCATGATCTGGGAGTTCTAATATTGTCTCCACCGATATAATATATATAATAGATATATCGATATAATAAAATATTAAACATAATTTCGGTCTTTTAAGTATCGGCCCTGCAGCCTTACCTAATTTCATCATAGGAACTAACAATTCACATAACACATAATTCACAGTTGTCGTTGGGAATGACAAGCAATTCACGACACTAAAATGTTATGTCGAATGGTGTACACATATCACGACACTGAAATGTTAGTATTCCTAATCGAATGGTGTACACATACTTGGTTACATATACTTGGAAATGAATTATCAGAATTTAAATAATAATGAGTTTAAGTGTAGAAACAACTGCAGTAAACTATTTCTTTATTATATTATATAACACATTGTAAATACATCATATTTGATAAATATTACATTACAGACGCTAGGAATGTTTGACACATGCGATTGACATGCAAATAATAGTCCTGTTTTTGAATTAACTCTGTGACATATTGGATTGCGATCGAACGTACGCGTAAGGCCTGAAGTAATATTTAGTACACGTGCACCCAGTAAAAAGAGAATTATTGTTTACAGGTGTTATCAGAATCAGAGCGCGCGTACCGTCTGACGCGCGAGGAGCGGCTCCGCTGGCGCGAGGTGATCACCCACGAGAGCACCCTCCGGCGAGAGCTGGCCCACTCGACCACTCGTGAGGACTTCACGCGAGTCGCGCACGACCAGCGCTTCGCCCCCCTCTACACCCCGCCCAAGTGGGAGGTCATTATTCGTATTCTGGCGCCTCCACCAGACAAACCTAAGGTTTGTTTAACTTAATACAATTTACACCGATATTGTTGCCATTCGCGTCGTGTGGGAACACGCAAGAATCTGTGACACGTATTGATATTTTTTGCAGCGATATTTTTATTGCACAATATACACATTTTTTTTCATTATTTAGTGTCGAGTCTAAATTATTAATGTTATGAAATTTGTCCGTAATCAATGATGTAATCGTATGCGGCTCGAAGGACCACTCATAATGGTCCTTCGAGTCGCATATGGTTTCATTACGCATTAAAAATGCACTTTAAATGCACTCTTGCTCGAGTCAGCCGCCAATTGTTCCGGATGGGGGCTTGATAGCCAATTTTTCACTTTTGCTTCCCGTGTTCAGTCATCTTCACTCCCATCCTTCTTCTGACACCGACTTCTCGAATCGATATGTTGTCGGTGTGTCTGGGCACAGTTAGTGTCGTAATTGATTCCGATTTCTTTAGAAACAACAGATCCTCAGTTTTTTTTTTACTTAAAATAAATCAGTGCTTGACTACGATTCCGCCTGATGGTAAGCGGCGATGTAGTCTTAGACAGTAAAGCGCACTAATTTAGCAAAAGCCAATCATTTACATTGTAATCGTGTGTATATCGATTTTAATATATATCATATCGTGTCTTTAGAACCGGTACCGCAAGAAGTCAGAATGGGACTCGCGGTCGCGGCGCAGCTCGCTGCCGACGCTGTATGAATACGACAGTGATGCGGCCTCGTTGCGGGACCGCGACGCGCCGCGCTCGCGCCGCTCCTCCTACCGCAGCGACCATGTTGACATGAGGTTCGTTATCTTTATTGTTTTATTAATTAATTTTTACACCTATTTTTCTACATCTTGCCAGGGTCATGAACAATGCCATTAGGCATTAAACGCCGCAGTCTAGAGTCAGTAATGGTTATTTAAATCGATCGTTAGCACAGAACTTAGTCCCGGCCCTCAATGTTCAAACTGTTAGGCTATCACTGCTATGTTATCAATGGTGTATGTCAAATGTCAGCTGTCTCAATGGTATCTATCAAATGTCAGCTGTTTCAATGATATCTGTCAAATGTCAGCTATCTCAATGGTGTCTATCAAATGTCAGCTGTCTCAATGATATCTGTCAAATGTCAGCTGCCTCAATGATGTCTGTCAAATGTCAGCTGTCTCAATGGTGTCTGTCAAATGTCAGCTGTCTCAATGATGTCTGTAAAATATCAGCTTTCAAGATTTTTTCTCGCCACCACAGTCTTGTCGTGGCTATGTTCAATGCATCTGGATCGAAATATCGGCATACAATATATAATAATCCTGAGTTTAAGACAGTTTTAAAATAAGAATTGTTTTTTTTACATTGCAGGTCTATGTCAGAGATGATGGTGGACTACGCACGGGAGCAGGCTGACACGCACTCCGAGGTGTCGGCAGGCACCCTGCTCGGCCGGTACTACGATGACGACAGCGACTCCGAGCACCCCTACCCGCAGCACCCGTGAGTTGACAACACATTGGTTTCAGTCCATCACTGGCCCAGATCTGCACGGGTCTCCTTGTGATTGGGGAGGCCTAGAACATTCCACCACGCTGCTCTAAAGCAGAGGGGTGGAGGGGAGGATGGTTAGATACATAGACGAACCACATAGCTACGACCCATTATGGCCTAATACTGGTCTCTCTTCGTAGAAAAAGAGTCTAGTATACGGATGATCGATTGAGGAGGTAGTTGCCAACTCGAGTGTCGGAAGTTATTATGCCACCTGAAGGCCTCCGATATAGCTTAACGACTGCTATCTAACGACCACAAAACCGACGACTTTACGTGCCCTCCGAAGCATGGAAACGATCATGAAATTTTTGCCACAGAAAAATGATAAAATTGATAAGTATAAATAAGCATAAATTGTTAAACTGAGTGAAACCTTGTATAAATAAATACTAATAATAAAATGCTATGATAATATGCAAAATTATTAAATGTTATAATTAATTATACATCATTGGAGATATGCGCGATAGGCATCCGAATCCGGATCCGGAGGCGATAGATCGCATCCCTCACAACGTCGTAACGTAAGCGTAAAGCGTTGCAGAGTCAGGTGTTCGGTGATTCACGGAACAATCATCATAAATCAATAATATAATTCGTCCTAGTACATAAATTAATTGTAGATAAGTACTTGTTTACATTTAAAATGTTTCGTATTCTCAACGACGTAAGGTTGAAAATAGAAAAACGTTTTTATTATACAATTTTATTCTTCTATTAAAGCTTTTATCTTGAATCCCACTACCATAACCAGGTCTTGGTCGCGGCACTCGCTGCACCGCTCGGTGTCTCAGCCGTCGCTGGCGCGCTCGACGGGCGAGCTGGTGGAGCATTGGGCCGCGCCTGACGGTGACGTCACTCCTACTCCCGGCCGTCGTGTTAGAGGTATATCTTCACAACCATTAATGACCCAGTAATTAGAACGGGTCCCTTCTCGTGAAATAAGGTATGGATTGATAGTTTGGTGGGTTGAAGACGTATCTTCTTTGGCTTGGACCCATTGAGGACGCAGTAATGAGCACGGGTCCCTCCTTGTTATTGAAGAGGCTAGCATGCTCCTGAGGAGGCCAGCATGCTCCATAACGGTGTTATGGACAGCAAAAGTGTCGGAAGTTTTAATGTCAAAATATCTCCTATATAGCTTGAAGATTACTACCTACCGCTAACACTCGACTTTACGTGCCCTCCGAAGCACGGAGACGCGCATGGAATTATTGAAACGACCAGTCACCCATCTTACCGACCGCGTCTGTGGTTCTTAACTTGGTTGATCACACGACACAAGTCGCCGGGGTATGAACGATGCGAATCACCTGTTACTTACTGACAACATTTTTAATTGCAGGCGCGCAAGGAGTAACATCGTTTACGTCATCGGAAGTGCGCACATTCCAAGCGTCGAGGGAATGGCGCGAATAGGTCATTTCATGCTTAAATACATAAAATGGCGTCTATTCAAACAATATCATTTATCATGGAAAATAATTTGTAGAGTGAAACAATTTTTAATGCAAAAAGTACAATTATATTTTTTATGTATACAATTTAGATACTCAAAATTATATTTCAGAGGTATATTTGACGATACTTTTAATTATATTGGTTTTTACAAAACAATACGCTTTTATATGTAAAGATATATACCTATGTATGTGCGGTTATTGATACAAGTTATCTGTTGATACTGTCAGATTACAATATAACCTTAAAACTTTTTGAGGTTAACTTTCACTGCCTTCCAATCATTAACGATAGTCATTCAACAATTAATGATGAAATCCAACAATTAATGATGAAATAAATGCACATTATTTTTGTTTACCTTTTCTCGTATAGTAATTTCGATAGATATGATATATTATATTACGACATAAAATGTATCGGATATTTTTGTCTTGCATAATATACATTACTATGATAATATCTAACATATATATAGATAGTATATGGTTCCGTCCATTCGTAACTAATATACCTGGTATTGTGACATACAAATAGAGGTAGGAATTTAAATTTGCTTAAGATATAAAATAATATTATTAACATACTGATAACTAATCAGCTGGTCAAATATATAATTAATAATATGATATTAAATTAGTTTAAGATAGCTTCTGCTCGATTAGATATACACTTTCTTACTTACCATATTATTTTAGTAATGTTTAATACTTAAATATTAGTATAAATGACAATAACACAAAATATATAGTACCTAGTTTAATAAATTTATTGTACAAAAAACTAAATGAGTTTTCAAGTATATCTGAAAATTTAATTTAAACTAACATTGTGCCAAATTAAACATTTTCTTTTTTACGCTTTTTCACTAACACACGTGGGCAAGATTATGGAATTCCATCTATGTAAGTGTTACCATCTAGAAAAATAGAAATATGATAATTCCGTTCTGTTGTACTACTCTGTTTCATTTTAATTTTATATTTATACGACGTTGTAAATCCTTGCAATTTTTTTAGCTACCAGTGTTTTATTGGGTTTTCTTTTTTAGTTGTAAATATTTTTTATGAATGTATGTGAACCTAGCAACTGAGGCAAGAGGTAATGCACAGTCGTGAATGATGTTGGAAGGCGCTGAATATGCAAAGTACAGATCTTGCCTCGGTTGCTATGTAGTGGGACTAGGGGCAGAGGTGTTGATGAAAATGTGCTCAACTAATGGTTGTAACTAGGAATATATCCAGACGTGTCTATAGTTTATGATATTTTCCCTCAATTTTATTGTTGTCTATGGTTATAAAGGAATCTGGAAATTAATAAATTTGACAATATTATTTTGGTTGCTTTTGTAGCAGGAATTTAAAAACATGGATATATGAAGTTTGTAAATACAAAAGCAATCACGTGGTGCTAAGGACAAATTATTTTTAATTTAAATAATCCACAAATATATTTACACACTGATCCAAGTTCTGTATTTTGATATTTTTAATCAATATACTTTAACAATTTTACTGACATTTGTTTCATTTTCTCTCCGAACTCTCTTCTATAGAGAAGACGTACAGACATTCCTGTCAAGTAACGCTTAGTTTAAATAAGAAGGTGTTCCTCTTGCTACATAACATATACTTGTATGCTTGTATATCATAAAGCTGGAGAACGTCTACAAGCTTATTCGAAATTCCTAATTTAAAATTACCAAAATAATTAATTTAAAAAACCGGCTTCAAATTATTTCGGCAAGTAATAAAACGAAAAGCCAATCAACGTAGTTGAAGTCTATTAACTACCGTTTCTCCTCTTTTTATTGCACCTTTCCGAAACGGTGGTAGATTCTAAATATTTGGCGTTCATAAGTGTATTGATTCGATTTTAGTTTTAGATTTAGTTCGATTCCCACCCAGGACAAACTTTTCTGTGAGGACCATGAATGTTTATTCTGTGTCTGGGTGTAAAATATATCTATATATGTATGTATTTAAAAAGATACTTGTATTTTTATCAGTTATCTGTGCACCGTAGTAAGCTATTGCTTAGTCCAAAGCCGACCCCACGGCCTTACCTGGCCGTGTGAGAGATGTCCAAAGATTGTCCAAACAACGACAAAAAAATGGAACTTCCTAACTACTCATATTTTTCTAGTATCTTCATAACTTTTATTTCCATGAAGAGCGAAAAAAAGCTTTTTCTGATTTTGAAAATATTATTTAGTCTCTACCTGGTATTATCTAAATTATGTACAATGTGTGTCCATGTAGAAGGGCACAAGATATCATAAGTTCTCTTAAACATATCATACTCTTAAATTTACTTACATTTGTAGGAATAGAAAAATAAACGCCATAGAAGGTAGGTATGTAAAAAATAAAATGATTTAAGATAGTAAAGAAGTTTATTTCAACATTTCAAATGAAGATCATATAAAAGAAAAATTTAAACTCGACCAGTTAAATAAATCGATGACGATTAAAATCAATAAATTCGATGATTTCTTTACAACACCAACTTTATCTACAAAATATCATCACATCAACAATTAATCTCAATCAAACTGTGTCCTGTACGTATAGTTTTAAATGAAGCAATTTACAATTACGTATATCAAAAACCTGTTACGTAAGTTCGTCTAAAACGGTGCGACGTAACAATTAAGCTTTACGTTTAAGAAAAAAACGTTGAGAAAATGCTTGTATATATAAATATTCAAAGAGAAAAGTACACCTATATAACAGTGAAGTCCATCAAAAACTGTCCATCCTGAAATAGTCAACAGCATACACTGACAGCCAAAACATTTACCTATATCTTACAAATATCATTAAGCTTTAGTAAAAATAAAAGTGTATCCTCTAAGATTTTTATTTCTTCCACTATATTTACATCTACGTTAGACAAACTTTAACTCTGAGTTAACGCAACAATGTTAAATTAGGCCTTAACGATGAAATTCTAACTAACGTACAACAACCATGTTTGGTTTCGTCTACCTACGATATGAGTACAGTGACAGGTCCCTTTCAACAGTATTTGGCATATTTTCTCACACGCTAGCAAATTTTGGCAACCTACTCTACATTTCTTGAAACCGACACACTATTAGATTTATTTATCTATTCATTCTCGAATTGAGTTCTATAAAAATTACTTTCTTCTTCACCACTGTTACGTACAGTTTATGATTTAAGAAACACTTCACTATTTGCGTTTCAAAGTCACTGTTTAATCATTACGTGATCATCGTAGTGTGATTATAAGTCTTTTAATATTTGTTTAATTAATATTTTATATTTGGCTGATGGAACCGCAAGACTGCCGTCTTCTGGTAACTTGTTTCCAGAATCTTTTCTCGAAATGTTTCTCCTGTAATAATATTACACCAAAATGAACTTACGAATAAGTAAGTGTGATCTAACGTGCTTTTATATAATAAAATTAAAGTGACTACAATTGCTTTTAAAATATTTCACGAGCTAAAATTAAAAATAAATTTAATGCAGGTGTTATGAATATTCTCTATGTCAGTGTCAGTGTTCAACTAGTGTGAATAAATAAGAAATCCTTAACCTAGAAAGCAAATTAGAATTAAATTAAAAGTCGTTAATAAAATCCACAGAAATGGAAACCATTTAGCGATATTTATAACAAACAGGATGGTTTGAGAGTCGAGGGAAGGTAGCTAAGCAGCGGGGCGAGTAATGAAAAGCGTCATGGGTTTTTAGTAAAAATATATTTTTCCAGAACATTCGTTCCAATCGAAATGGACAGAATCAATAAAACAAAATCAGCTGGATTTTTCTATTTTAAAATAGAAAATCTTTTTTGGACAATTGACGTGAAATTTTAGCGCCGAACAGTTTGAATAACAATCAATTTAGTACACATGTAATAAGCCAATTCAATAATTTAGACAAAACACGTAATATATTTTTGCTAAAAAGTCATACAATTAGGATAACAATAACTAGTAAGTTTTAAAAAGTTCAATTATTAGAAAGGCAATTTCATTGGCCAGCTTCGTATGGACTAATCATTCCAAAGTTTCACTACGGTTACGCACCTTGGACTATACTTTTAATAGCATTAGTAAAACGCTTTATAGTAAAAATCTTACAGTTTAAACATTGTCTTTTATTTAATTAAAACAATCGCCTTTTTAATTCGTAAGTCTAATTACAAAACACTACTCGAGCTACGTCGGGTTACTTGCTAGTCTTCAAAGTATACCCAAACCTTTATTTTATGGATTGCCAGCTAACTTCTTACCTATATCTACCCCCTTTTAATGACTATTTATAATAAGCAGGTCTAATTGCTTTTTAAATATGTAGTCATAAATATTAGTTTTACTTTCTCGTATCACAATAATAGTAATAGAAGCATAATTATCAATTCTATCGACGGATATTGAAGTACGAATTCTAAATGAATTCTTGACATTTCAGTAAGAAAATACACAAGAACCAATTTTGACAACACAATTTATATAGTAAGAATAATATTTTAATCTGCTGATTAAATAAATCAAGAGTTTTATTAATTATTCTTAAAGTAAATAAAATGGTATTGAAACTCCAGAAATGTATATGATGCTTTAAGGCTTGTGAAAGCAATGATTCATGCGAATCTGAAAAGAAGACAGCAAGAGAAACCAAAAAATACCTTTGGAAAACATAAGAAAGAAAGGGACGATCTGATAAACGTATAAATTGAGCCCACAAGATGGTAAGTCAGTTAACCAAGGAACTGATGAAGTAACAATAGCCAGTAAGGTGTCGAAGGAAAAATCCAGGAATTGACTTCCAAAGCTGATTGCACATTAAGCTGGTGCATCACACATAGCCATTGACAAAGCAAATCTTGTAATAGCCGGGGTTGCTCACGCTGGCGCGGCGCGGCGAGAACGGTCGGCTCGACAGCATAAATGGCTCGCGGCGGGGGCTATCGGATGACGCGCGACGACGAAGGAATCCCATTCTGCAATTTTATGCTGTGTTTAGATTTGAAAGCGAATGGGAAGTAATAATGAGATGGATGGCGATGATGAAGATGATGGCGAATAAACGATTGATCATTAAGATGATATAATGGCGAATTGAAAAGAAGATGCTAGCTACTCCCAAATCAAAAAAGCAGCAGTTTGAACTTATTCTCATGAAAAATAACTCCGTACAGAGATGAAGCATCTGATACTGTTAATGTTGAAGTTTTTAAATCACTTGTTTTTAATATACATAATTATTGCTAATGTTATAATGATAATACTAAAAATAATATAAGAAGATACAATGTTGGTGATGATGATAATGATGATGATGATGATGAATGGTGTTAATGGTGAAATCCAAAGCATGTCTTCATTCGTGAAACAACTTACATCTTCCCGTTCTGGCATTGAGAGCGCGTCCGCGAACGCATCGTCTGAGCTTCCGCTCGTGCCAGTTGCTCCATCTCCATAAGTTTCGTTTCGCTTTCTGGAACTATTTTTAAAATAACAATGATTTAAATAAAATTGACAAATATGCATACTGTACTAGTACAGTACGCAACCAAGCACGGACAGGTATAAAAGCCGAAGATTTCTCTGCGCTAAAAACTCAGCGTTGCGACGCTGCCAAGGCAACGTCATTCTGACAATTTTGCGATTTATCAAACTACCTATTTTTGTTCTTAATTTTCTATTGACTTTGGATATTAATTATTTTCAGTGTCTTATCGTAGTTATCATGGATTGGTATATTTTTTAATAAAAGTTTGGCCACATCTACAAGCATACACATTCTTTGGAAAAAATTTCTTTGGCAATTTTCCTAATTTCACGAATGTGCGTAGCATGACTTACGGTACATGTAAATGAGCGCGATAGAGAATACTTTTTACAAAAAAAGATTGCAATATGAAAAAAGTCTATTTTCCATTTCCTATCGATAAGGAGATAGATAATTAGTATGAAAAAGAGGTTGAACTTTACCCTTCCAAGCATATACAGAACTGCGCGAAGTAGTATGCGGGGCGGTGCGGTGCGGGTTGACGCGACACAGGGTCACCGCGTCGGCGCTGGCCACGCGCCGCAGCAGGGACCGCTGGCACGCCGCGCGAAACGACCAGCGGTCTGACCCTCCACCCTGACCACAGAACATCGCCCAATTAGACACACTAAGTTAAATAACATATCAGTTTGAACTACAGAGAGGAAGTTCGAATTCTGCAAGTCCCTTTAGTTTTTAAAGTTCTAACTCTCCACCCTGACCACACAATACCATTTTGTAGAAATTACCTTAGAGACATCTGAGGTTACCACCGTAAAAAGCGTTTTAAAAGTTGTCTCCTGAACAGAAGGCAGTTCGAAGAATTCACGGCCCTGCACGCCCGCTAATTAACATAGTGATCGTTGGCTTCGGCGAAGGAAAACATTATGTAGGAGCTCCTCTATAGGCCCTATGGTCGTAAAAATATAATTGCTTTAACACACCATTACCGACAAGGATTTAACGACCGCCATCTGACTATACGCTTCTTTTACCCATCCTACCGAGCGCCCCCGCTGTTGCCTAACTTCGTTGATCAGTTAGGATGGCCGCAAGATGCTATGACGCTTCATGGATGGGTATGTATGATGATGAAATACAAAGGTTTAGCAGTAGTAAAATGTTGAACCAACTATAAGAAACGTGAGACTCAAGCTGAAATAAGCCTGTTAAAATATTTAAACCGTGTCCTATTATCCTAGATTTGATTTCAGTGAACTCGGTTCCGTGGCGAGTGTTCGACTTATACTGTTCGACTACATGCAGCGCCATGCGATGTGATACACGCATACATCTTCAATATATGTCAGTAGATGGATGCATAATTGATCGATGTCTATGCGGCAGTTTCATGTTCAGAGCGGAGAATTATACTATAATATACATATATATTTAAATGTATTAATTTTTTTTTATTTGGGAAACATACAGTGTTATCATTAATGTAAGAGTGCTGCTAAAAGGTGTAATTTATAAAATTATTAAGTAACGCATTGTATCATAAATTAATTATTGGACACTGTAAGTTTTCCGG
>DWKC01000361.1:0-13401 GCA_018249195.1 Racta chiria
GATTAAGATATTTTCAAAACACTAATGATCGTCAAATATTTGGAATCTAACACTGCAAAGAATTCGGAAAGGAACATAATAAAGAGGAGAAGAAACTGCGAAAGATACTTCTCAGCTCTATTCGTAAACACTAGCATAAAATATAATTAGTGATCCTCTTGAGCGAAACAACTGCCGGTGCCTCATTTCAACCTATCCCGACCGTATTTCTAACATTCCTTAGAGTTTGTTAGTCAGCAAAACAATAGCATCAATTACTCGGCGCAATGTTGGTTCTGTACGTTATAATAACCTGTAACATTGTAACACAATGTAATAAGTTTCCTACTGAACCTTTGTGATTGTCTTTTGTACTTGTATATAATTGGGATCTAGAAAAACACATCGTATAATTTAAAATTGGAGGTTAGGTGTTTTTGCGTCAAGGAATCTATTAATTCATTATCGATAAATGAGATTTTGGGTAATTATCTTATTGAGAAGATAGGCAGATAGATTAGTTAGAACAAAAATGCTTGTTTTGGGTTATATTCCATGCTACAAACCTCTCCTATGAGTTTCTTCCACATATTTTTAATGTACAGACAGCGCTAAGCTACAGATTTATTATATGTATGATATGATAAATGATGATATGACTACACTAGATGGCGGTCGAGAAAGGCTCTGTTTACCTATTACTGATCTACTGTGCATCAGCTTTTACTTATCGTGTTAGATACTTACTTATATACGAACTAAGATGACAAAAGGATGATATTTCACACCAATTGATCTTGTAATATATTGAAAAAATGGTAAATAGGTGGGTATTTCAAAATGTTTCCTTGCATGCAAGTGTTAATTGACGCGATTAGCGGTGAACGAGATAAATTGCCACACACGTGACACTGAACATCGTTTCATGGTAATTCGATGCTTTCTGTTGCGGTTTCAGTGGAAATAAAAATTGTCTAATGTTATGTTTTGTCACTAACATTGTCGATATAGGTAGGCTACTTAGTCTTAATTACTATGTCTATGGCCGTCTTGTACTATGTTCGGAAGATCGATATTATTTAAATACATAAACAATACAAACAGACATACTTAGACACTTAAGGGGCTCGCTACCCTTGGCTTATACTTAGGGCACTTGTCCCATCACTTTAAAATTTAAGTTTCAGAAATGAAACAGTGCGTATTTGATACTAGCTCAGATTGTGTACTAACTCCCGTAGAGCCTGTTTCTCAAATACACACCTATTATCACTTACATCTGGAAGTGTAATGAGGACTGGAATAAGTTGCCTGCGTCTGTATTCCCTTTCGATTACAATATGTCTTCAAATCAAGAGTTTTAAAATTAGTACGTTTTACCATCTGTGATCTACATCGCCGCTTACCATTAGGCGGGATCGTGGTCAAGCACTTATAGATATGTAAAAAGAACATGGCGTATTTTTCTAAGTTATGTAAGTCTTGTGTTGTATTGTTCTTTACTGTACATGTTAAATGAAAATGAATTTCGTTATCTCGCATCCAAATATGTATACGATGTTACGTTCGGATTCGTTAGTAACATCGTGCTCTTGAACTTAACGAATCGGACGCATAAATTGAATTATTTCTAATGTCATTTTTTATCATCCAAAGCGGGAAAAGTTAATATCAAAGTAGCGTTTATAATACAACTATCGCGAGCCAGTCAGTCAGAATACAGGCAAGTATGTTTAAAGTGTCACGTGGCCTCTGACTGGCTGGCTAATACGAAATATAATAATAAAAATAAACGAATATGTGCTACGAACGAAAACGAATAAGAATTCTTATAGACTATAAAATACATGAGTTTTGCGATACTTAGGAATGAGTATTAGTACGTTGTTCTTGTCCTGTACTCTCTAAAGCAGGATTTACCACATTTTTTATTGAGATCAGCTCACACAAATGCACAGACTAAAATGCCATAAACGCTTTGGGTTCTACAAAAAATCCCAGTAGTCGTTTCTCCCTAATATCTTCCCAGGTATGGGGAGCGATCACTCACAGATTAGATGTGGGATGGTGTGATGGTGGTGATAGCTAGTGACGTGTATGTCCGTTGTGTGGCCGTGAAAGCTATGCTGGTTGTCCGCGTGACCGGTGCGAGTGGGCGGTAAGCCTTACCCCGGCTACTTAGTCTGTCTGCACGTTTAGAATGCTATATTAGCTCGCAGGTGTTAAGAACATTCGGTGTTGTATTGGAATATCTCTTTTTCTCCCCGCCTTCAGCCCTCCCTACCATTCTTCTGTCGCCCATCCTGAAGCGGTATGTTGTTGGTGTGTCTGATTCCGGTTATTTCAGCGACGTACTGCTTCCCATCTTTCTTTGTCTTCCCTGCGCGTGTTACTTCCTTCCTGGCAGGCAACGCGTTAGTGACACCGCAGTCAGGTGTCGCTAATGTCTGGACGGCGGTGATTTACCATCAGGTGACACGTCTGTCCGTTTGCCTGCTTTTAACATAAAAAAAGGAAAGTGATCAGTTTATCACGGAATGTGTGAGATTTGTTTATGTTAATTTTGCATATTAAACTTTTATTTAGCTGTGCATTCGATTCAAAATATTTATTTCATCATAAGATCGATGAGCTCACTTAATGAAAGTCAAAATATTACAAGAAATGTAAGTCGAAATTATTACAATTTAATTATTATGCAATACGATCCCTTTAAAATTGGTTAATGATTTAAAAATCTGTAACCAATCCCATGGTATTGCCTAAAGTCTCGGTAGACAATACCTATCTAACTGGTCATCGGCTTTGCTAAAATAATACATACTTAGCCTAAATAACCTTGTGTAGGCCAGAAGAAAAAAAAGCCGGAGGAAAAAAACTCCTGGTATTCTTTTAAAACAAAAGTGAGGTCAGTAATAGAGTACAGTAATAGTATACAGTAAGAGAATTAGAGAGTGACTTGAAAATGATAACTACGAACGAATTGTTCAGACTTTGTAGACTTTCTGTTTAAACTCAAGTTAAATTAAGTTAATGAGGTGAATACAGTATGAAGACTTCTTATTCGTGCATCCTCGATCGATTCCAATCAATTATCGTTATTGTATATAAGACACCTTCAGATCTAGACTTGTAAGGATGACTTATTCAATTCAAAAGTACGTATGTGTTGCAAAGCTTCCTTTCTACTCTTACTACAAGAGTCAATATTTTACAAATACACAACAAGCGCAATAGTCTTTTCCCAGTTTAAAATCGAATGCTCCCACCGGGCCTCTATCCCACCACACTAACATATAAACGAGCCTCATACGAGATCACAGGCATGCCGCTAAGGTAGGTAAATCCCCTAAAGTAATGCGGCGTTGTTGAAATAAAACCCAAATAATTATGTATATTTCACAAACACATGTGGAAGACAGGAGTAAATGAGTCTCGACTGCAGATTTTTGTGACATTATTTTCAGCTGGACTCTACAACAGCGTAGGACGTTTCAAAGCCGATGCTCTCAATAACTGTCATTAAATTAAAATCAGCTTCTGATCCGAATATCTGCTATAAGTCATTATAGTAACTTGATAAATTGTTTATTAAGTTATTAAATGTCATGTCGTTTTATATAAGTTCTAGGTTCATTTACCTCAGGGCCTACTCGCCTCGTGTCGAGGGGCGTGTCGTGTAGGTACCGACTACAATATACCTACACCCACGATATTTGAGCGCCGACTTCATTATTTAATTTTTGTACATTATAACGCTATATTTGTGGTTGAATTGTATAGTATTGAAAACGTTTGTTACACGGCCTATATAATCTATCTATCCGTAATCTCTGGATAAGTGGCTTCAACTCATTAAAGGCCCACTACTGAGCACGGGTCTCTCCTCAAATTGAAGAGGCCTAGAGCTTACTCTACCACGCTGCTCCAGTGTGAATTGGTGGAGGGGTTTGTGGTCAATCCAAGTGTCGCAAGTTTATATGCCGCCCGAATGCTTCCGACATGGCTTAACGATTGCTATCTAACGTTAACAACCGGGACCGACGGATATACGTGCCCTCGATGCACGGAAGAAGCGCTCATGACATTTTTGCTAGCGATCACCCATCATCCTGCCGACGGCGCCCGCTGTTGCTTAACTGTTCGATCACATGCGGTCGAAACAAGCCGCCGGGCCACGAACGCTTGAATGCTTTGGATAAGTAATGCATTAATTACATTATAATTATTTAAAAAAAATCATAGTTACTAGGCAACTAGGTACTTAGATTGATTATTGAAAACGAACCTTTTAGAAGATCTCAGGTCGATAAGTATTTATAAAAGTAGATGGGTAAATGGGCCATCGTGGCGATACAGATGATTGACAAATGGCTTTGCAATTATTCTTTAATCAGTATTTGCTGATTCACAGTATTGACTGATCTTCAGTTTCATTTCCCATTTTGTCATGAACCAAGTACGCTCTACGCTAGTGTTCACTTTACCATTCTATATATGTCTAACTTTCCTTTTGTGTATGTAATGTCTATATTAATATATTTATAATGTATATGTGCAAACTATAATCTGTTCTTTGATCAATTTTTTTAACCAAGGTTTGTCTGGAAGAGATCGCTGCTTAGCGATAAGACCGCCTTTTATGTTACAAAAACCATTTGAAATTACTACTGTTCTGCTTCTCGTTAAGTGTACAATAAAGAGTATTTGTTGTTGATAGAAAACAGAATAAGATATTCTTCTCTTGGATTTATACTTGCGACCCCGTGTCCAGCCAAAGTTCAAAACTTACATGTTACTCCCCGTTCTTGAAGCGTGAACCTCCGCCAGCGAAGGATTGGTAATGATGTGTCATTGTTGCTTCCAGGTATCACAGTCTGGCGCCCATGTACTACCGGGGCGCGCAAGCAGCTATCGTAGTCTATGATATTACTAATCAGGTAAGACCTTATTGTTTTATTTGGTTTATAAAATTATTATTTTTTGCATTTTGGAAGAACATATTTTAAATCATATTTCCCTGGTTTTTGCCACTAATGCGGAAAGAGTAGTGTTATTGGTTTGACATGTGTGTCTATAGAATCGTTTCTCCCAAACGGATTAACCTATTTTGATATATTTTTTTGTTTCATAGGTAATTTTTTTGAGATATTCTTGTTTAATAATTATTAACAATGGTATTAGATACAGAGATAAGACAATAGAGAAAATCTGTTATAAGTTATTTTATAGTTTTAGGCGTATGGGCTACTTCTTACGAGGTTTGTTGTATTAACATATTTAAAAAAAAATCTTACCAGACAACATGAGATCTTTCGGTATTTGTTATCCATTATTATAACGGTGTAGGTAAATTGATAATTTATTATTTGGTCAACTTTAGAACTAAGGAACCGAATAAGTTTCTCACCATTGCAAACGTTCTTTTTTGGGGTTTAAATTATTCAAATGCAAGTACTTTCCAGTTTCATTTTACTTTGTATGTTAGTGATCTGTTTAGTGTATATCAGTGATAGCCTAGCGGCTTGAACGATGGTCTCGAGCTTAAATCGAATCTTGCACCGCGTAGGACGACGCACCTCTAATTTTAAACATTATGTGCGTATTATAACTACTATTAGAAATTAATTATAACTCGCTGTGTTGATGAAAATCATTGTGGCGATACCTGCACAGATGCGCTGGCTGTAGATAACTGTAGAAAAAATTCCCCTTAAAGTTCTCAATGGCGTGTGCAATCTAACAATTCGAAATTTACCAGCGTGTCGATTCCTGCACCCTCACATTGTGAGAGATGAGCCGTGTGCAGCAGTACCACAGTTAGGGGTTTAAGTATGATCTGATTCTTGTAGATTAGGTGTATGAAGATGTAGTGAAGTGTATGGTGAATAATAATAATAATAATACATATGTTAGGACGACTCCCACATGGCCATCTGATCCCAAACTAAGCGTTAGCCTGTACTATGGTGATCAGACAACTGATAAACATACATATATATAGAATTTAGTAAGACGCCAGATATAATAAATACCTCTTATCTTCAATATACTTTACATGCAAAGTTCTTAATTATTACTTGCAACAAAAATTAGCAGCCCTTGATAAAATTTGTTTTGTTTGATAAAAATTGTTTTGGGTGATACATTTAGATTTTTTCATAACATTTTTGAAGGCACAAAACATATAAAAATATAACTCGAGTCCTGTAGTGAGAATGACTCAGATATTTTGCATATTGATAACAAAGTCGAATCGTGAGTGACATTGAACTACATTGCAGAGGAGACGTGGAATGGCACGTTACGAAAGTTTTTACACACTAGGATTTCCTGTGTGTTGTACGGATAACACAAATAAGGTCAAGCACCCGAGAACAAACATTAATCTGCCATCTAAAACTTCGGCTAGCAATCGCCATATTCAAGGCCTTTTATAATTATGCAATTTATTTTATTTGTATTAATTGAATAACACACTTCTCGAACTCTTCTGCTCGAAAACCAAAAGATTCCAAATTCCCCTGTTCAGGACCCACAGGAATACATACTGAATTGCTTATTGTAAAAATCGTGTGTGCATGCGAAATTATACCTGTCTTCTATTCTTGAAACTGATAACTTTCTAACAAGGGTGCCAACTTGACTTAGTCTTGAAAGGAAAACGACGCGAACCCAACAGAGACAGTTCAGGAAAATGCCCGATACAAAAAGTAGCCAAAAAAATTGTTGTGCACAACATTACCTCGACGGGGCTACGCTTCCTGTTTGAGATAGCATCCGGAATTTCCGCCAAGATTCTACGCGGCCTTATGAAGGACAGTCAATGGTCGTATTGTGAGTTATTTTTAATCTGTGTAAAGGCACAGTGTACTTAATAGTTCTACAGGGAAATAACCGTATCTCAAATAGGAAAGAAAGATTTTATATATTTTTTTATATTTTCTCTGGGCTCGTACTACTATTAAATCTCTACTAATAATCATTTCTGAAAAATATCTTATAGATAATGTTTACTAAGTTATTGTATATGTCGCGGAAGCGTCTGACCGAGTTACCTACCTGGCCATCACTGAAAATTATCACAATCGCCGAATGATGAACCTATTAGGGACGGGAAATAATTAGTTTGTTTTTGATCTGTGACGTTTTTCTGATAATACAAATCTGTGGGAGTAATTTCGTGCAAAGTACCGCGTTACAGGAAAGCGCGCGATATTTGATTTGACCAATGAGCGTCGGGTAACATTACTAAGGCCGCGTTCCGAAATACACTGTGAACACTGTACAGTGCTCGTAATGGGCAGAAATTAGTTCCATTATAAATGACATTAAACTGCCGCAGTATCATATGAAAATATATGACGTCATAAATCGTTGCCACCTTTGCACTGAGACCGCTAGAGCTTTTGTGGTAATTAATTGTCATTCAAATATACCGGTCGTAAATAATATACAAGCAACATTTAGAAACATCGTCTGTATTGTAGTTTGAAAACAGTATTTTGTGTGACAATAAAGTAACTGTAGTAATTTGTTTTTTCGTTTTTTTTCCTTTATCAGGATAAAAATCTGTTTGCATTTTTGTGGTTTTTTAAGGTAAAAACACAAGTCCATTGTTCAATTAGTATACTTGAAGTTATTCATTACTAGCTGTGCCCGTGGCTCCGTACGCGTGAAATTTGTATAGACGGAATTCTTTAAATTGTCATCTCTTTTTTATTTGTGCACCGATTTCAATAAAAATACCCCTAAACGTCAAACCAAGCTTAGCCTAATACATCAGTGCAAACCGAATTCAATTCTGATCAGCCGATTCTGAGATTTGCGACAAACAGATAAACAGACAAAAAATCGAATAATCGTTGTTTTGTGTTCTATTCCCTACTCTAGTAGTTCCTCTAGGGATTCCCTATAAGAATCATGCACATACAGCTATCAGTTCCAGATTTATTATATGTATGAAAAAAAATAGGCAAGTATCAAGATCGTATTGCGTCATATATTTTAGAAATAACACTAAGATTTTTCTTTTTGTTTTACATTTTTGCCACTATCATCTTTCATTACACACGAGTCTAGTACTATGGCGTCATACATTAATCTTATTGGATAACTATTTTCAGTCCACCAAGCTGAGCCGCTTATACCTATATAGCATTCATGCTAATATTGTAGCCAATGTAAGTCTTGTTGATTATCTGAAATAAAGTAAAATAAAATAAATATCACATATTTTTATACATTTCTTTTTTTTTGTTTGTTATCTCTATAATTTTTAACCGATTTTGATAATTATTTTTTAATCGAAAGCTGGTGATTTTGTCGTGTGGTCCGACGAGCGACATCTGACGAGTAGTTTTTGAGTTATCCCTAGTAATGCATATTTGACTTCGCCTACGTTGTCGATGTTCTCGTTTTATCACTCGTCGATGTAGTTTGAAGTAATTTTTTTTAAATGATAAAAGTGTTAAATTTGTTGCTTTGCTTTATTCCTTGAGATAATGTTTATTTCTTCCCTCTTCTATTTGCAAACGTTTGCCTTTCTTAGTACGAATCAGTTTATTTTTTGGTGTTATGTTTAGAGATGATCTTTCTCCTGTATTACCGACAGTAGTTACGCGTGCCTACACTACGTGCATGATCAATAGCGGCTAGTAGCCTATTTCGTGGCATCGTGTTTGCCGCCCGTTTAGTGCTGCCCGCACGTAATACACCAAGGGCGCCTGGCTATTAGGGCTAATTATTTCAATCTACCTGACGGGCTAGGATAGGAAGTCTGTAAAAGATATAATAACATAAGTAAGCCTTATCCTGCAAAATAAATGATTGATTGATCTATCAAATGCTTTTTATGCCATAAGCAGTGAAACGAGCAGACATGTCTTCTTATTGTAAGTGATCACCACTCGTGCACATTAGCGATACCAAGGTAACAATGCATGGCCGGCCATGAGTGACAGATCTACCACTTGTGACATCCTCAAGCGCGGGGAAGACAAGGACAAAGACAAGGATGGAGAGAAGTAGGACATCGTTGAAGCAATTGGAGTTCTTTAATCTGCTTCAAGGCTGGGAATTTTGTACCGAGTTTAAAAATCAAGAGCGATGCTGAATAAATTTTCCGACGAGGGATTTAGTCCCAAATTAATCTCCGTGCTTCGATATTTTGGGCTACAACCAAAGTATAAAAAGTAAAAGTTGACATTCCTACTAGGTGTAACGTTGTACTGTGCTATGCATTGTAAGATCAACTACGAATAATGAATCAGAGCTTTCTCTAGGCTACACAACTCTTACACTTTGGTGGATGCCACGCCTTACTCCGCATGCTTGGTCTCTGTCCATGCCTACTCGATTGCAAAAGTTTCGCTTTAATTACTAGCAGGTAAAACAAGTTGATTAAAATATGTTTCTGGGGTTTAGCTATGCAAATGACATAGAGCCGTTTGCCTATTTATTGTACTTTCCTTATTATAATACTAGTAGACATGTACAATACTTTACATATAGTATTTGTATTTCAATAGGTAAATGTCGCAAACTACCCTAATACGTTGCATAGACACTGTATCCTCCACCCTAAGGGTTGTCTGGAAAAGATCGCTATTATAGCGATGAGACCGCCCGTTTTATATTATCGGTTTTAAAAAGGCAGTATCTGTATCTATTGTTTTTGGTGTGCATAATAAAGAATATTGTATTGTATACTACCTGTGCGTGCAACATCGTCCGCGTCTGATTTTAATATACATTTGAAAATAAAAGTAAGTACTACTTATTACATCAGCCAGTCAAAGCCCCGTCGAAATCGGTCCAGTAGTTCCAGAGGACACTCCGTTTTTATTTATTTGTATAGATTACCAATCAATTAGATATCGACTCCAGTCATACTTCATCATCTCCATAGAAAACTCACCTAGCGTTGAAATGGATGCTTACATTCATAATGTCTTCAAGTTTATGTGTAGGAAAGTGAGTGTAGGAGACAACTACTTTGCACATCCTCAAGCGCGTAGTTAATAAGTTAGCGCTTGACTACAATGCCACCTGATGGTAGGTGGTTTAGTTTAGTTTAGTATGAAGTGCGTCCTTATCTGATAATTTAAATTACCGTTTCTTTGCACAAATCATAGTTTATTGTTTGGCTTCGGCGTATAATATTATACATTGTTTGTCTTGCTTTACATTCATTCTGGTATATAATTTATAGTGTGCCTACAAGAGTGTGTAACGCGAATGGCACATTTTGTTGGCTCATTGTCCTCTCACTCTGTTTTAGGGGAAACGATTTAAGTAAAACGACTGCTTTAAGTGTATCGGATTTTTTGCGTGACTAAATTTTATAACCACAAAATTGAAGCACGGGACGTATTTAATCACGAAACTAAATAACTATGTGTAGCACTAAGTTTTTAAGCGGGTTCAAGCCTTTTATGTTATAAATTCTTGACAATAAGCAAATGTTTATTTTTCTTTAAAGGGTACACCCTAATTTGGCCATACGGCTCGTGTCAATTTATAACTAACCGTATCAATCAACCAACCATTGAATTTAGTGACGCTGCCTGCGAAGCAAGGGACACAGGTTCGATTCCCGGCTGGGGCAGATATTTATATGACATAAATATTTGTTCTAGGGTCATGAGTGTGTTATTAGTAATGTCCATACCACCTGCAAACATGGCTGGGCAAAAGTTTATTTATTTTTTATTCTGTAATCTGTGACAGACGCAACCCTTCTCTTTTATTTTACATTTAGTTTTTTGAGTCGGCTCTCATGTTTGTGCAGTTGTATCGTCTGCATAATTAAATCATAATTGTCAATATCACCGTCACACTTGGCTGTTGCGAAGTGGTGTTGCTGTACTGTAGAAGTTACTGGATCACACTGGATCAGTACGTACACAACTTACAAATGGACATATGGTTTTTTTTTCGGTAGCTACTTATTATTAGAAAAACTTCTTAAGATCAAGAATGGACCAAGGGGCGACATGTTCGTTTGCCACAGAATAGAAGTCTAGTCTAAGCATATTTCCACCATTTCGAAGGAATCGTATTGCTTATTATTCAAATTGTATTCAAATAATTTCGACTTACATTTCATGCAATATTTCATTACACTTAATGCTCAGCTCACTCGATGTGTCTATGACGAAATAAATATTTCGAATTTGAATTTGAGTTTTGACGCGGTTCTTCTCGTCCCCGTTCGATTCATAATTTACATATCTTCAAATCAAGAGTGAATATGCCTCTACTAAGTGCACCTTACTTATCTAAGACTACACACCTTACCATCAGATGGGATCGTAGTTATTAACTTTTTTTATCGAAATAAAAGGAATATGGTTTTCCCACTCTTCTTATGATCTTATGATCTTCATTGTTTATGCACGAAGCACAAAATTGTCGTAATAATAAATTACAGTAATAAATAACAGTATGTTCTTCATGGTAGTATTATGGGGACGTCCGCGGCTGTCGTATAGTCGATGCGTTCAATCGTATTACACGCGTAAGTCTTCGCGAGTTCAAGGCCGGACCGCATAATAGGTATACACTCTTAAAACAGTACCAATCAATACTTCAATTTTGGCTTTAACGTAAAAAATAAAGTCGTACGTAACGCAGTCATTACATTAACATAATATATGTAGCATGACTTAACTTTAATGGATCCGTGTAGTCGTTTTGTTTGATGGGGATTCTCGGGTTCCTCCACCAATCCACACTGGAGCAGAGTCGTGGTGTATGCTCTAGGCCTCCTCGGTATGGAGAGGCCCGTGCTCAGTGGGCCGTGGGTCACCAATGGGTTGAAGCCTTGGGTGAAAGTGTCTAGTAAGATCAGTTTTATGAAACAGAGTATGCTCTGCGGCTTATTCAAAGTGCTAAAACATGCTCTCTTTATGTGCTGCAAAATATGTACGGTGGTGATATTAAGAAAAATCGCATTTCCAACAAGTTTTCACTATAGAGCGGCAACATATCATACAAACATTTTTGTAGCTTCCGAGTTTTGTGGGAGTAAAATATATTACATTCGGCGTCTACATCATACCGCCGTTGTGCACGACAATGTTTTATTGTCACTAGATACAAGTACTACGACATCAGATAAATGCTGTGATCTCACGCTTATTCTCGGGGTCCTCCACGCATCACGAAGAGAACAAATAAAAATGTTACATGTATCTAAGTGTGTGTGTGTGTGAAGGCGGCGGAGCAGACAGACCGACACAGATAAGGTTATCGTTTTGCAATACAGAGATTCGCCGGTTCATTGTTGTGTGCTAGCAAGGTATTTGTCCTATTAATATATCTGCTGTGAGTTTATTTATTTTATTAGTATACTAGGATCATTTGGCTGCTTTATCTAAGTTAAAATATTGTGTTGATTTACAACAATGTAGTACAAATAGACGTCGTATATATAATGTTTACATTAAAAGAAACCTACAAAATGTTACACGAAGATTATGAATATTGAAGCTATAGTTTAGACAGTAGTCTTGCGCCTACTGAACAATTCTGAAGCGCCTTGAGAATGTCGAATGTAGGGCTATCAAATTAGTATAAATACTAATTATTTTCAACGTTGTTCTGCAATAAAACATCATCAAGTCAATCAAAATTAGAAAAGTAATGGTACCCGTATTACCTGTGGTAATACTCATAATTTGAATAACTTTTATTATGGTGTCAATTCGATGTTCATTATAGTTTGGCTGATCTTCTAGAGGTCCAGATAGGATACACCAAGAATATTTTTTTCTATACTTTAAAATCTACCCTGAAATCACCAAAAATAGAATTGTTCAAATCGGTCCAGTCGTTCTCGAGTTGTGCGCTTAGCAACACATTTGGCGATTCATTTTTATTTATATAGATATGTTCAATAACTTTTTTATTTACAGAAGTGACTGTTAAGATTTTTTTACACTTCACATTAGAGACTAAACATGCTGAATTTTAGATTCATGGATCACTTGGATTCTAAGTTTCGTACTTAAAGACTTTTGTAGATTAAGACCAGTGCCTTAACAACAACGTTACGTTACTGATTGCAATCGGCTGCGAGGTCGTCATTATGTTTGACAGCTGCCAGTGTGACACAGACGTCAATCTGGTTCGCAGGACACATTCGGGCGCGCCAAGAATTGGGTGAAGGAGCTGCAGCGGCAGGCGTCCCCGTCGATCGTGATCGCGCTGGCGGGCAACAAGAGCGACCTCGCCGCCAAGCGCATGGTGGAGTTTGAGGAGGCGCAGGCCTACGCCGAGGAGAACGGCTTGCTCTTCATGGAGACCAGCGCCAAGACCGCGATGAACGTCAACGACATATTCCTAGCGATCGGTGAGTGAACCTGTACCTATCGTACAAAAATCTTCTCTTTTCTCCCCGCCCTTCATGTCTTCCAT
>DWKC01000362.1:0-13396 GCA_018249195.1 Racta chiria
AAATATGAAATTTAAACTTTTGAAGAATATGACATATTTTAAATCTATGCTTTTTTATCCTAAATACTAAAGTTCCTAAAAGCAAATGATGTGAGACCCTTTGCCTTCAAGCCATTAATAGCCCACTATTGAGCATGAGTCCCTCCTCATACTGTGGAGGCCTAGAGCATACTCCACCATGCTACTAGCGAAGGGTTCGTGGCAAACCAAAGTGTCGGAAGTGTTTATGCCACCCGGAAGTCTCCGACTAACGATAACAGCCGATGCCGCCGCAAGGAGTCTTTCATGAAATTTTGCCACTAGCGGTCACCCATCCTCCTACCAACCGCGCCACCTTTAGATTACATACATCGAAACATGCCGCAGGGCTATTAACGCTTCATCCCTAAGAGGACTAAATACATTAAATGGCCGACGACAGGTTTACCCGTAACATTTTAACTTTGACGACTTTTAACGTAAATTGAATTGATTGATGAAACGAAAGATAACGCATGGTTAAACTATTTATACCATAGTAAATCTATTTTTTTTCAAAGATGACGATTAATTTTATGCAAATCCTTAATTTTTCAATTGTATGTACGGTACTGAGTCAAAAACTTGGTTTATGTAGCCTA
The DNA here is from genome assembly GCA_018249195.1 of Racta chiria. NCBI lineage: Eukaryota > Metazoa > Arthropoda > Insecta > Lepidoptera > Hesperiidae > Racta > Racta chiria. Next base: position 621 of record DWKC01000362.1, read on the forward strand.
ATCTCTCGCCAAATATCTTGTCAGAGAGGCATTGGAGGAACTTTGAATTTCGAAATAAAATTATTAATATATTGTTAATATTAGTTTTCGGACATGTGCAGCAGTGGACTTATAAAGGCTGTTGAATAGAGGATAGATAGATGACGGATAAGTGTACATGTGTGAAATAATTTTAAAAGCCGAATGTTGCTTGTATTGAATATTCACCTTTGATTTGGTAACACTTAATAGTAGAAACTTTTTCAATTGTCTTTTGAATTCTAGGCCTCTTTAATCTTTATACTGTTGCTTACAACATCTGGAGGAAAGTGTGAAAAATAAATATGTAGCAAATTACTTCGACGACTAACACCACACGTCATCCGTTTAACCAGGTGTCTAATAAAAATAGTTTTACAATGAAACTGCCATTACTGACAAATTACGTAGAATATGACTATTGTGTAGCTATTTCGAGGCGTTTGGTTAATTTTTTGTAGAACTTAAATATGCTATTCTGTTTAAATTAACGAAGATATAGCCTACTAAAAATGCCTCACGTAATATTCTACTTCCAAAAATTCAGTCAAAGCGCGAATGTAAGAGGCCGGGGAGCCAAAGATGTGAGAGGAGTTTTGAAAGTAAGATCGATTCGTCTAATGTTTTGGCAAATTTTTGCTATGTAGTCGATCATTCAAATCATTAAAATAAAAATATGATTTCCAATTACGTACCTACTTGCGTCGTAACTTTCTCCAATATCAGTCACCGGCTATACAAAAATGTCCAGGTAAAATGATTTTAGACTATGAGTCACCGTCATCTATTTCAGGGATCGAAACAACTTGTGAATTCATTCTGGCATGGCCACTAGCGACCAAACGTTTCCAAAATTTGACTCATTAGCCATTGACTCAATCAGAATTTCACGTGACAAACAATGCTTTTTTATTAAAATCATAAGCGTTATTTTACAGTGACATAACCTTACTAAAAATAGCGAAGTTTCATTTGAGAACGAAAGGGACTACGATGATTTAGAATGAACTAGCAATTTTTATGGAAACAGCTTAATGGTTTGAACGTTGGGCTATTGTACGGAAGGTCCCGGGTTCAAGTACTGCTGCCTGCACCTCTAATTTTCAAAGTTATGTGCGTATCAGACGTTGATTAACCCTTGCTATGTTAAAGGAGAAAACCTGCACTCCCGAGAGTTCTCCATAAAGTTCTCAAAGGTGTGTGTCTACCAATCCGCACTTGGCCAGCGTGGTGGACTATGTCTTGTACCCCTCACATTGTGAGTGGAGACCCGAGCCTAGTAGTGGGAGAGTTAAGAAGGAAAAAATATTTATTTATAACAGAACCTAAAAAATTAACAAGCTAACAACAGAAGAATATTTGACGTTTTTTAGGTCGACAGGTTGAACAGTCGACAAACAATCCTCCTCACGGCAAGTGATCACCGTCGCTCACAGACATCGCTGATAATAAAAAAATGGCACTCAAGCTCACAGCCGGAACACGATGTTTGACTGATGCCTCGCATAATGTGGTAGCTAAACAGGTCGGCTTCACGGAAGGTATACCAGTAATATAATTAAGATATACACACTTTTTTACCCGATGACCTACCACCAAACATTTAGCCATTTCTTTTACATCCCGTAGTAATAAAATAATTAAATCAATAAACTTCACCTGTTTTCTGCTATTGCGTCATAATCATGTAAAGGAAAATGCCAATGGTATTTTGCACTACATTAAATTACTTCCTCAGCCGGATTCCCCATTAATCATAAGTTAAAATCAGGGATGTAAGGAGCTCTAAAACCGTAACCGAAATTATTTGATATCCAAAATAAAATTGTATACGTAATATAATCGAATCTGATATAAATGTTTCCGATTATTTTGGATAGGAGCGGAGTTAGATTTGGGCTTAAATCATCTATCCATTTGCATTTTACTTTTACTACCGAACTAACGAATAATTCTTACTAATATTATAAATGCGAAAGTAACTTTGTTTGTCTGTGTGTCTATGTCGCTTTAACGCTTACACCGATTTTGATGAAAATTGGTACAGAGATAGACTGGAGCTTGAGAAAAAACATAGGCTACCTTTTACCTCGATAAAAGTTACACGATAAAAAAAAAATTGAAAAAAATAGGGGATGAAAGTTTGAATGGAATGTTCGTCATTGTCCAAGAAGCTTTTTACATATGCCTTTATATGAACATACATTTATATACATATATATATATAAATGTATATTGTATAGATGTATTTCTAGCGTGTTCGAAATGTCGGCCTGCGTAAGAAATAATTTTATATCCGTATCTGAAACCAGTATAATATTATTTAACCTTATATGGATCAGTATCCGAAATATTATATTAATATCTCTAGTTAAAATCACGTTGAATTTTATAATTAAGTACACGTTAGTTCAAGCAAAAAATAAAAGCATTCAACTGCAATGACCGAGTCTCGCGTTGACCATGATTCATATAATTAGGTCAATATATCGGTGCAACATGCACACGTCGATAAAGCATCAGACATGCATGTTACCACACTATCTATTACGTACACTACCAATCTCAAGAAATAGTCATTAGGGTGATTTTAAACTGCAAAGTTTTTTTTTTTGCTTACTCACTTTTATGTCTCACGCCAACTCTATTGGTGTGACGATGAGTAAGCGAAATTACATGACTATAGTTGCAAAGTTTCGTAACTGTTTAACAATTTGATACATGCAGGACTCGAGGGAAGCGGATAATGCTATGGTCTAATCAAGTTCTACAAGTTTTATTTTTTAAACGTCCTCATTGATTACTCTTTAAACCACAAGCGCACACAGCGTATAAGTCAACTTTAAGACTTTGCAACTATTCCATTTATTCATTTAATGCCATTTTATGCTTCAGGAGTGTGTCGTCAAAGTATTCCCACGACAACAGGTAAAAGAAAAAGATCAGTTATGTAAGCAACTATTCATTATTCCATCATGGTAGGAGGTGAGGATGGAATGGGAAATCCCGGAAGTCACGGATTGTGAGAAATGAATCACTTACGGCACTTCACTAGACTTGGCATTGTCAGAACTCTTGAAACCAAAAATGGCAATTTGTAATCGCAACTGGGAACTTTTACGCACCACATTCAATCTGAACAAGGGAAAAATACTGGTCTTACTAGTCTAACCATCGGTCTTAGTAACAAAAATTACGCCACAATAAATTAAAACAAAACAAGTATATCTGCGAGCAGCAAACATCAGTCTAACAGACGTCAGTTCACCTGTTCGACGCGCCGTTCGGCGGGCACGCTCGGCGCTCGCTTGCGGCGGCGGCGGCACAGCGCGAGCAGCACCAGCAGCGCGGCCCCCAGCGCGCCGCACCACCAGCCCGCCGCTGCGCCCCACATGCCCCGCGCCTCACATCTGCACCACCAGTAGCTTTACAACTTTGAAATAAGTTCCATTTGGATCCCACGCTGCTACCAATTATTTTTTAATTCTTCCAATATTATTGTTTGTCTTTATAACTTCTTTACAATACTTTTATCTATATTTTTTGTATATATTTATGTTATTGTCTAACATCATGTAAATGTAAATAATGATATTTACATTAAAGTAAAATTAACACCATCATTTCTGCTAAGAGAGTAATACCTTAGACAATAGTTACCTACACACAGATACTAGGTACTTTCAATGACCTTAGAAATGGTGTCTTTCTAGAGTATAGTTGAGTTAAATTTAATAAAGTATAAGTAATAGTAAAGTAAGAACCATGTCTCAGTGTAACTACGACACTAGTACAACAGTATCCTTCAACACTGGTGTTCTGAATACAGAGCATCTGTGCGAAGATGGCCTACAAAGATCAACAACATTACATTGTATTGCCCGTGTACATATAGTGTCCCAATGGGAAGCAGATGTGATGTAAATGCATGAATCAATACTAGATGGCCCTTTAGTCATTACTTTTTATTCACTTGAATGCAATCAGTGATGAAATACAATTACTATGAATAGTGATACTTCAGTTTTATCAGACGTTTAACTCATTGGTAAGAACTATCATAACTGGTCAAGACTATTCAGAATCTTCATTCTGTGATTTACTAAACACAGCATGATCATGTCGCCTAGTTGGTATTAACACTGCCTATGAAGTAAGGGATTTGAGCAGATACCAACTGAGACAGGCTAACTTGTTTACAATTATTATGGGAGTCTGTGAGGACCATTTTCAGTTAGGGCTCTAAAAGTAAACATGTGATAGGTAGGCTTGACAGATTTTAATGCCTTTTTAACGATTATTAATACAAGCAACCACTCCTGGCTTATTAAAATAAAATAAAATCATATACTACATCTTTTGTTATTGTGTTAATCCTAAAAGATTAGATCGAGATTCATTGTGTTAAGACAGAAAGACCGACAAGGAGGGGGGACTTGTTTTGTATTATCCATTATCATATTATTTACTGACATTGTAACAAAGCTTGGAGTGACCCAGTATGCATGCACATTAATGAACATTTTCCAGGTGTGGTGCATAATAAAAGTAGTTATTATGATTGAGTATAGTTAAATTATAGGTGTGTGGTACTTTTTGTGTTACCGTACTATACTATATATACTATAAATGACATACAATTTTCATTCTAAACCTATGTACCCTAACATTTACCCCAAAGGTAGTGACATCAAGAGCACATACCTTGTCATAACATAATATATACTGTTTCTTTAACTATTTACAATTAAGCAGTACAAAAACCTATTAGGTACTTATTACAAAAATGTGGTTTTGTGTACATTAAGTATAGCTATTTTAGCTGTATTTACCAAAATAATTTATTTAAAGATTCTCTTATATATATTTATGCATCCTAACCAGTTTACATCATCTAAGGATTTTGTAAGGAATATTTAAAGTGGTAATATCATCTTTGAGCATATTTAATCACTTCAACATCCCTTGTAGCAGGAAGGAACTGCAATCTACTTATAAATTTTAAAATTTCTGTGATATCTGAAATGAAAGTACCTTCAGGCCAAAGAGGTCACAGCAGTACTATACAAATTCACTATTTTAGTCAAGTGTACTTTATCATGTAAGCGTTAGTGTTAAATTGGCTTGCACTCAGAAATGCGAAATGTGTCAGTACAATACCACTATTTACGTGTGCATTATTTTTAGAGGTTTGCCAATGACAACATGCAAGTTTACGTTTAAATGTAGTAATACATTAAACTCATGTTATTAAAGCAGTAATAAACGTCTTGAAAACAGGAAATACGTCTAAAAAAGGTCGATAAAAGGCCAAATAAAGGCCGAAGTTGTTAATACAAGAATCTATTTGTGGCGTCTGACAAATCAAGAGAGTTTAAGCACTTGTATTTATAATTTTTCGAATAATAACTAAATTTCGTATTTTATACCGATATTTTAGCTATCAAGATGGTATTATCAAGGCCTAATGGCCTTTGTTTCGCTACGATACCAATCACGAAGTTCGCTATCTAGACGTATTTAGTATCTTAAATTTTAACCACCCTATAACTGTTATGACTTTTTAAAACCAACACATTAATAACACTGTAAGTCTGTTGTCTTATAAAAAGGAAGTATATTATCCGAGTATTTATAACAAAATAATTAAAATCTTACCGTGCATCTAACTCGACAGTACAATTTTGTCTTTCGTTCACCAACCATGTAGAATTGAGCTGAATTATTGCAAAAGTCACTTAACACAAACACTTAAATAATTCACAGCTACGAAATTTCACTCAAACGCTCGTTTTCGATGAATAATCACACGTTTTTATTGCGAGCAGTCGCCCAAGAAGTTTTGACATTACGAATGTCCGCCATTTTTATTTAGCTCGAGACAACAGTTTATATTGTTGCCATACACAAGTTTTATTTACCCAAATAAAACCGGGTCACAAAAGTACTGAGAAAAGTAATTAACAAACGAACTAATATCTTACGTTCACAATGATTATTTGATAGCTATGCAATTACAATGAGTGTATTGACGATATTTAAGGTCAAATTTACTTTTTGCAATGTTTCTTTAAAGATGGCATTTTAGTCCATAATAGCAGTTTAGTCTTTCTAGGATTTTCTACTTTACTGGAAGCAGTTTAAAAATTACTTTACAATTCAAAACGAAGTTAATAGTTTGCCTGATAATAAAATTTCCTTAAAAATGAGCAAGACTGCAGGTTTCCCAGTCCATCTATTAAGCATTTCAGTAAAGCTCCATTCAGGCCTGGATTGCACATGCGCGGTTCTAGCCAGGGTGAACTAGGCCACTGGGGCATCGACTGTCCCTGCAAGCTGCTCCTAGGTCATTGCTCACACAGCTACATATAAAATTGTTTACTATCTAGGTCGCGGAGTATTGAACTAGATTAAATTTTGTACGTAAGCGAAGGTAAGCGGATAAGTTGTTTTTGGAATCCAGGTGTTAGGAATATAGAGCAAGGCTGACTTTTACGTAGTTTACAATGTCTTCTCAATCATTTTACCAGTTGTCATCTATTTGTTAGTGTATCGACCTACAATGATATACATGCTTAGCTAAGCCTAAATTTAATATAGGTTAATACCATATATAGGTTAAAACCTTAATGTAAAATGTCTGACCGTCTTTTCATAGAACTTGCCCTAACGATAAAAGGCTTGTTACATAAGGCATCTGGCATTGTCATTGCCTAATTCTGGTATGTAGTTAGGTATGTAGTTGTTCCCGATACTCGCATTATTTTCGTAACGATACTATGACCAAAATACATAAGAAAACACTTCATGTTCGTTCTTCGAATACACTACGAGAACAGACGAGGTAGGCTTTGAACATATTTTTTGTGGGTAAAGGCTCAAGTCTTATTCCTCGTTTTAACTTTCGCGAGTAGGTAAAGTATATTAATAAACATAAAAGATAATTAAATCAAAACTTTGAAATATATAGAATATTATATCATAGTAGTTGGTTTTAACAAAAATTATAAATAAACGCTTACATACTCACATACTAGGTTTTCCTGTGATGCGGGTGGTATGGACAAAACTGATAACCCCCATATGCCCAGAAAAATATATCACTTAGTATCTGCCTCAGCTTGGAATTGATCCCGGGACCTTTAGCTTCGCGGGCAATGTGCACTACCCCCCTCTGGGCTTTAGGGCCGTTAGTAAAACAAAATAGCCAAGTGCGCGTCGGAGCACATTACCTTCAGGTCCACCGTGCAATATTATTTGTTCGAGGGCCCTCCAATATTTTAGTAATTTTTCAAAAATCATCTAAACAAAACGGTTTCTGGTTGGGGAATTTCATTATAGAACCGTACATCGAGCCCCACAAAAGAATGTTGGACATTCAAAAGCTGGTACGCGGACGTACCTAATTGGTCCATCATTCTTGTTGTTCAATTATTAACATCTCTGTTCAGTTCACAGGAACCTATATAATTTTGTATAAAAAGAATATAGCTATAAAAATATCTGATTCTTTGAATTTATCAAGCAAAGACTCCCGTGACCTTAATTTAGAAGCTACCTGATAGCTCTTTTCTGTAATACGAAGATTTGATTTATGTTGGATGCTTTGGCCCCACAGGAAAAATCCATAAGATATGACGCTATGCTAATATTTAAAATAAAGAGTCTAGCAGTAAACTGGCCTAACTTCCTAACAACATACGCAGTCCTACTGAGTTTAGTTGCGAGGGTTATATGCGGGTCTCACTGTAGTTTACTATCTAAGATCATTCCTACAAAGATGTTTCATTATTTTATTTTAGGGTCCATCTAGACAATCCTTACATTTGGTAACGCGAACTCGGCGTTTTAATTTCTTTTGCATTTAATAACAGGTTATTAATTGTAACCCAATACGAGACTTCCGTCAAAGCACTATTTACATCTCCAAATAATATTAGAGATGTGTCATCTGCAAAAAGCAGAAAGTCAACAAGGTTATTCATATCATTAACATAGACCAAGAAAAGGAAGAAGCCAAAAGTTGAGCCCTGCAGTACACCGATCACAGTCGATGACCTTCATGACTTTGAATCATTATTAGTAACTTTATATATCCTATAACTCAAGTGAGACACAATTAAATCAAGGGCCCGATTTCAATCCGTAATTATTAAGTTTAAGCAGTATTGTTTCGTGCTCAATACAATCAAACATAATAAATCACTAAATAATCACATTTAAAAATTATCAAATAAATCTGTACCTGATCGCTTTAACGTGGAAAATATATGGAAGAAACTACTGGGGGGTGGCAAGGAATAGAACCCAAAAAAACTATTTTAAGAATTTGTGTCTGTTTATCTGTTTGTATGTGCCTTTATCGCGCTAATCTAAGTAACGCCTGATCCAATTTGAATGCGGTTTTCTCTGATGTATTAGGTTAAGTTTAGATTTGACATTTTTATTGAAGTCGACGCACAAATACAAAAGCTACGACAATTTCAAGATTTCCATCATTCAAATTCCGCGCGAACGAAGCCGTGGGCACAGCTTCCGTAGAATATAAGATGGTCTCTGTCTCGTCGTCTGTACACACGGAAACACCAAAAGTTTGACGAATACATCTTTAGCAAAGAAAAAAAGGTTTGCCTCCAGCCGGAGTACAAATTGTCTGGAGGCTGACTCAAGCAATAGAAGCTAGCTAGGTGGGCTTCAACGAAAGTTGATACCAGTAATAATAATCACCTTCAACTCACGAATGGCCCACTACTAGACTACTTTAGGGTTGTCAGAAGTTACACATGTCATGTTAACATCATCTTAGGAGGTTGATGATATACACTGGAGTGCCGACATGATCGAGAATGGTAGATATAATATAGTAGTAATATTGTTTATTTTACCTTTAAACCAACAGGCTTAATACATTTTATTTTTATTTGTTAACTGTGGACAAGTGCCGCGAGCAGTCGACCGAGATGCTACTACTATTAATTTAGATCAGCACTGAAAATCGGTATCTCCGAGTGCTGAACCTTTTCGGAGGATTTATTAATATCGTACATAGAACATTATTGTACAAACACCTTTGTACTATACAGAATATTGTACAAACACCTTTGTACTATACAGAATATTGTACAAACATCTTCGAAATGTAATTTGAATATTGTAGTTGTTGTAAGTTCCTTCGAATAAAAGTTTTTCCTTTTTTTCTTCTTTCTTTCTTACTGAACACGGGTGAGCACTCGTGATTGAGGGGGCCTAGAGCATACTCCGCCACGCGATTGGTGGAGAGGTTAATGGCCAACCGAAGTATCGGAAGTTTTTATGCCACCTCAAGGCCTCCGACACGGCTTAACGATTGCTTTCTAACAATATCAACCGGGACCTACGGTTTTACGCGCCTTCCGAAGCATGGAAGAGCTCTTTTGAGAAAAGTTTTTTACTACTGGCGGTCACCCATCCTTCTACAGACCGCGCCCGCTGTTGTTTAACTTTTTCGATCACCTAAGATCGTCACAAGCCGTCGAACTACAAACGATTTTCAAATAACAAGTAATAATAACATCTTAATAATAATATTGATAATCGTAATCTAAGCCTTCATCCTTACCAACTGACTTCGGTCACCTTTTACGTTGACTTGATTTTTTTTATGATTGTTGGTATGCCAGTATTGGATCTGTGTCAATATAGGCCACCTAAATACGGCCCGATGTTTCATATTAACATACACGAACGTCAAATATTTTAAATCTATTACTGAAGAAACGGCGAAGGAACTCCATAGCACACCTTTATATACAATATCCACGCTAATTACAAACCTATCTTGTATCAATAACTTGAGCCGACCTGGTTACGAATATCTATTTCCAAGCGTCCTTAAAATTAATAATAATTCTAGAAACTATAACCTTTTTATATCCTACGTAAAAACCATTAAGCAAATATAGTTTTCCTGGTCAATAATTAAACATGAATCTCCTGTTAAAGTGGAATAATCTCCTATAAAAGTGATCATTACTTAATAAGGGCACCTCGCTCCATTATTGATTTTCACTCGAGGAGGAAATTACAACATTAAACTATAAAACCGTACAGGAAAATGATTCATTCTCTTGTAGTACTTTAACGAAATTATAGTATTACTACAACAGTACCTACTACATAAATAATGCTATCGGAACTAGTCTAGCCTAGAAACAGTTAATCGATAAGGCTGCTCGTAACATATAGTTCGAATAGACGGTAATTCTACAAAGAGATCTTACTATAGGGAATAGTAATGGTAAGAACAAACATTCGTGTTCATCAATTAAAAAATCGATTCAATAGTGACAAAATAAAATGAAATTAATGAAGAAGGAAAAAAAATAAAAAAAAAAATTGTTCGCCTACGATGTCGGAAGTTTACATTTTTTTGTTCATATTTTACATTACATTTAATGAAACAAAGGAAAAATTTAAAAAAAAAAAACTGTTCGTCTACGATATCGAAAGTTTACATTTTTTTGTTCCTGTTTTACATTATATTTAAAGAAACACTTTTCGTTTAATATAATTAAGTTATTGTGTTACGTATATAAGTACGTATAGTATTACGAATACGTAATAACGTGTAGTATACATATTACGTAATGGTAAAACTAAACGAATGATAAAACTATATTGTTTTTTTTTAACACTTTGTTAGATGTAGGTAAGTGTAAATAGTTATCGATATGGATTTTTTAATTTTATGTCCGAAGCGGATGAACGGGATACGGGTTATCTGACGGTAGGTGTTCACCGGATCATGGTCATTTAGGAACTCCAAGGTAGCCGCGTTGCCGACGAAGAAGAAATTATATTATCACTACTTGAAACATTTACAAGCGCGAGGCAGACATAAAGAAAAGGGAAGCAGTGTATTGTTCAAGCAACCCATGCACCTACTAGAAGATTACTATATTACTAGAGAGATATAGATTTATTTAAACCATACAACAAAAATGCATGCTGGGCTATTATGTACAGATCTTAGGGGATTTTTATTATTTAGAAGATAAGAAAAAACTGATTTTCTTATATTGTAACATACTGTCACAGGAGTGGGTACGGGATCCACTTAACAGATGAATTTTGTTAATTAACAGATGAATCTACGCGACAATACCTACTCGAATAGTTATTGCTCTTACGTATATAATATATTTATAAACAATATATACTTATAATTTATGCATGAATTAAATAGTAATCGATCGATTTCGTAAATGGAAGTAAAAACAGATATATGGCACTGCTACCTCTCATTTCAAAATTTGACAAAGTTACACGTGTGCGCATTCCTCGACCCAAATACCCCTTGCTCCCAATTTTCATTGTAACTAATGATATGGTTTTCTAGAACCTGACTATTCGTGTATATCTGTTTGGCCTACTGGTTATCTGGTAGATAATGCATTATGCATCAAGCCAATTGTACCGTAAATTTTTTTTATATAGTGGTCAATAAAGTTTAAACAAATAAATATCTATGAAGATATAGGTGACCTTTCCGACTCCCGCGCATCTCGATAACAATAGAAAGTTCGCTTCTTATGATGCCACGCGGAGTTTAATGGGTTAGAAGAATTGCTCTTTTAATTATAACTTTTTCATATAAAGGTGAAACGCGCTGTTAGTATAGCATCAAATTAAAATTGTTGAATGGTACTTGAGGATAGATATAATACTATCATATACTTACCTGTATATAAGATATGGTGTAGAGGGTCGATGGCTGGTCTGCCACTGGCTGCAGGCGAACTGTTGCGCCGGAGAGTGCTCCAGGTTCAGTGCCCGGCGGCTGGCGTGCCAGAGCCGCCCCAGCATCGCGGGTTTGCATGTTTTCTTCATACCTTGGAACAAATAGTTTAATTAACATTTTTTGTTTTATTGTTGGAACAGTTCCTTTTCGCGCACAGAGGGGTACGGGGGAAACATCTACAAAAGCGTTAAAAGCTTTTTCTCAACATTTATTTTTTTATTTATTCTATTTTCAGCTTTGTGTTTTTTATATATATACCCATTATTCTTTAAATTCAATGATTATATAAAACTAGCGACCCGCCCCTGCTTCGCACGGGTGCAATGCTGATACTAAATATACTACATACTAATTTCAATTCATTTGATGATATTTTACAGCAGAACAACGTCTGCCGGGTTAGCTAGTATATATAATATATTTCTTTGGATTTTTTAGTTTTGTGCTCATGTGAATATGCCAAATCGTCGTGCTACGACTTCTACGAGAGCTCTTTGTCTACGCTATGATTTGCCGAATTAGATCGACTACCTTCACAGACCTTGCATCTAGGGCAACTGTTTTCTTTCAAAAGTTAAGATCAGTCGACCGTATATTAAACACCGCGCGTGAGGTTTGACTGTGTGACTCCGGCACAATTTTGAACCGACCAATCACGGTGTCATTCCATTATAGACATTCCATAGCCTCGCTATCTCCGAACTTTGACTGAGTTCTTTGGTAGGTATATATTATGTAAGGCCTTAATGGCTCACTACTGAGAGAACGGGTTTCTGCTCATAACTGAGGAAGCCGAGTGTACTTCACCAAGCTGCTCCAAAGCGGATTTTGGAGGTGTTGGTGTACCCAAGTATAGGAAGTTCTTATAACGCATCAAGGACTCCGGCTTGACGTGACGACTGACACCTACCGGTAACACTCGGGACCGACAGCTTTACGTGCCCTCTGAAGGACAAAAGTGTTCAAGACTTTTTGCCAC
>DWKC01000363.1:0-13393 GCA_018249195.1 Racta chiria
CTGGCATTGAAATACACTCAAACTATAGACACAAATAAACTAAAAACAAAAAACATAGACCAAGCTACTCAACGCCGGGATTCAACGAGATTGCTTTGTATTCGATTTGAGAGCTGTCTGCCAATGCGAAATGTCTTTCTTTGAAAATCTGCCATTAATGCATCGAATGTCTTCCACCCAAATATTTGTAAGAGTTAAATCTGCACGAAACCGACGTAACATTAACTCTTAAAACACAGCAGTAAAGTTCAATGAATAAATCAACGCCACTTGTCTACAGAGAAAATGTTTAAGAATATTATATCTATGTCCGACGGATGCTGTATTAGGAGCTTTAGGAATCCTTCAAAACTGAATTTCATACATGTAATAAATCTGTAAATGATCGCTGTCTGTACATGGAAGATATAAAGAAGAAATTTATAGGGGGGTCTGTAGTAAGGAATAAAACTAAAAAGAACCATTTTTAGAGCTAATCTCAGAAACGGCAAAGTATTTGAATGCGATGAAAATTTTCACTGATGTATTGGGCTAAGCTTGGATTGACACATATTATTTCCATTGAAATCGGTGAACAAATAAAAAGATATGACAATTTAAAGAATTCCGTCTATACAAATTTCGCGCGAAGCGAGTCGCGGGCGAAGCTAGTGTAGAGTATGTTCATATACGAATCATTGAAGTTTTAGGAAGTATCTAAAAAAAATGTTTATAAAATCGAAAATCATCTTCTACTTACACCGAGAAATATGTTCCTGGAGGAGTCGAATCCAGCAGCGTATATGCGGCAATTGTTGACGTCGTTCCTATCGGCGATGATGCGGCAGGCGAACCGCGATATCGTGCTCTGTAACACCTTCGTATCGCCGCTCTTGTCGCCCGCCACTGTGTCCATCACCACGAAGTCTATCGGCGACTCCGATGATCTGCCGATCTGTTGACAACCAAATTGAATTATAAAATAGTACAATTTAATGAAATCCTTTAGATAACAATAATTATAGAGTAGGGTTGCTAGTTTCGATTTGTACTATACGATCTGTTCTAAACGCATAGGTCGTTCTTCACAAATTAATAGGAAATTCCCATATCACCTAGCAACCCTAGTATGATTTTATTCAAATCCTTCCTTTGCACATTTAAGTCTTTTTGCTTTGGCTTTTGGCAATTTTGGCCTGATCTTTTGACCTAACAGAAAACCCTAATAACTTCTTCAGGTGCTAGTTAAGTATTTAAAGTATCAGCATGCCATTCCATTCTACTATTAGACAACTTATGATCACCGGAGTACCAAAGCCAGATAGATGGATGCATGTAATTAATTAAAGATGATAAAATGCACAATGTTATCAATAAGTGTGAAGGCTGAGTTACGTCACTGTTCCGTTGGACGCACGCGACGCTCCAATTGTTACGCGCAGGGTTGTATAAACTGTATGCCGGTGTGTGAAGGTAACAATATGACAGATCACCAGAAAAGCTGATGAATAGATACCTCCATCAAAATAAAGGTCTTCATAGTAATATATATTTTTAAATACATACATAAATAGATATTATTACACCCAAACACACAGAATAAACATTCCTGCTCATCACAGAAAAGTTTGTCCTGGGTGGGAATCGAGCCCACGACCATCGGCTCAGTAGTTAGGTTCACTAACCACTAGACCAACAGGCATGTCGATGTCTGGTAGTTATGTTTAGGTTATTATTAATAATAACAGCTGTGGTTATCCCGCACTATATTCTGAGAGCGATCCCATATCCCATTTCGGCTTGTACTGTAGCAGCAAATCTAACAAGTACAAGTAACTGAAAGCTCCGTTGTTAGACCATTACGAGTTCATGTTTCTTCGTCCCATCCTATATAGTGAGCTATCCACTAAACTCTAACAACATGAAATTTTAGTTGCTGTATCTTCATTAAATATGCAAAAAATCTGTGTAAACATCACATTTTGCCTTAAAGGAGTTGACGGATCGACTCCTTGATCTAAAACGCACCACTTCTCCACAGTCAACTTCCAATCCACATTGTAATTGACAACGTGAGTTTGTAGAATACGATTATATGTTATTTAAGCATGGTTCGTACTTTAATATAGTTCAGTAAAAAGTTTTGGAAACATCTCATATTTAGAACACTAGATTATGACGAAACTAAACTACATATTCTGTATCGTAAATATTAAACAGACTTTTGTCTTGTGTACAAAAAGTCGAACAGATTAATGTAGAGGCATATAAACATCAACTTTGAATTTATTGAGGACTTTTGAAGCTGGTTAAATATAAACCAGTGCCAGCCAGCACTTACGACTTGATGGAGTAGCTGCTTCGACCACAGAATCGGTACGCCTGCCGGTTTTATATATGGAATTTAATTATATATTATTACAGGAACCAACAAGATAATAGATCTATTATATAAAAATATTATTATGTATTTTGTAAGTATTATGTATTAGTACGTTTTTCTATTTGTTCCTTTGTAATGCACGACCAATCTGCTGATCTCATTGCGATAAAACTTTGTCTTATTGATTACACTTGTAGGAAGGTTAAATGCATAGTATCAGTCAAACTAGTCAAGCGCTAACTTATAAACGATAAAAAAAACTATTACAGATATACGTCATATACTGCAGGGAAAGCTTTACAATGTGATATTTATTTACAGGTATTTTAAAATTAAAAATCAGTAATATCGGATACGGTTACAAAAATAACATATTGTAATACAACGCGTACCGGTTCAGCCAGTTTTGAATAAAAATAATATCTTCTGCTTACTTAAGAGATAATACAAGAAAAATATAATACCATAGTTATATTAAAAGCCATCCCGACAAGCTTATCGCGTTTGTATATATACGATCATGCTCTGTGACATCATAAAATATCATCCATTTTAAATAGGTATGAAAAATTTCATCTTAATTGGACACGGAAATATCGACCAAATTAAACTTCCAAGATTTGATTACACACAGACACAGCTCGGCTGATATTAAATTAAATCTTGTAACTATTTCATACAATAGCACTATTCTTGAAAACGTGTTACCCTGGTACGTACTAAAATGGAAGTACCTATATAACCTATTTGATCTTATTCCGTGGTTTCCGCAGTGTACGGTTTTCCTTAGCACCTCACTCAGAATCGTATATTACGTAATCACTTTACGCATTCTTCGTTTCTTGACGGATTTGTCAACGTGATCCCATCGCTCTGTTAGCATTTATTTAGTTACGCTTTTAAGATGTACTAATATTTTACAGGAAAATGGAAGGATAGAAACATTAATAGGTAATACCTACGAGTTCACATATTTCTTAGTAATTTATTCATAAAAGGACACACCCAATACGGATAAATTCACATTTAAAGGCGTTTATTTCATGTAGGTATTTTCAATCCACTTTTGAACGTTCAATATTTGGTATCTACCACCCGTAGACTGATGTACTGATACCTGTAGACTGTACTGATAAGACTGAATGAACAGGCAAAAAGTATTCCTTTATTTAAAACAGAATATTGATTTTTATCTTACGTCCAACAAACAATAAGACTGGTTTAAAAATAAAAGGTACTGTAAGTGCAGGCTAGAATGCAAGGTCGTATTCGATAAGGTACAATTAAGTAACTTGCTTGAATGTGTCCTACAGGGTATCTATTAAAACAAGACAGTGTGGCTCATTAGATGCAGTTGTGTCCTACTCATACTAATGCGTTTATTGCACAGGGTTTATGGTAGTTATTTTTGTACTACTTACCCGGCGCGTTAGAAGCTCTCGCGGCTTGTTTCGATCGCATGTCATCTAGAAAGATAAGCAACAGCGGGTACGGTCGGTAGGAAGATGGGTGACCGCTAGTGTCAAACATTTCTAGAACGCTTCCGTGCTTCGTAATTTAGTCGATCCCGGTTGTTATCGTTAGACAGCAATCGTTAAACCACGTCGGAGGTAAGGCCCCCTCGACCAATCATTATTGGAGCAACGCGGTGGAGTTTGCTCTAGGCCTCCAGCACTCTGCGGGTATCTTTAGAAACTTTCCCCCGAAAAATAAAAAATAAAAGGCCTCCAGTATGTCGAGAGACCAGTACTCAGCAGTGGGCCTTTAATGATTTGAAGCCAGTTAACCTGGCATAGATTGCAAATTGTTTTATATTGTAGCCAAATCTGGTTCTCTACATATTAAATTTTAACACCTTTGGTAAAAAAATTGCTACCCATTTTCTGTAATAGATATTTGTAACTACGTATTAATTGTAGTAGGCATAATAACCGCCGTCACTTATGGTTTTTGCTACGTTTTCATGACCTCGCTAAGTACGATTTAATTACAATTTTAAATAAATTATCTACGTATGTTTCTCTCCCTGAAAGGTTTTCAAATAAATTAAACTAAATATATTTTTTTTAGCTTTTTAATAACGAATCTTACAATATTTAAATTTATTAAATTACATACTTATAATAAATAACTCAATAAAGTCAGACCTGTTTACAAATTATATTGGTTACGATGTTCTGTTACCTAGAAAGTGATATTTCCGATAATGAGAGTCACAGATGGAATTAGTGGCCAGTTGATACAAACGGTATGTTGCTGCGCTTGGCGTCCAAGGCGAACCAGTGTACGACGCAACATCCCACTTTGTGTAGTGTAGCCGTCAGCAAACATTTTCAAGTCTAAACATACGTATTTTTATTCTAAACTAGGTGTACCCGTATCTCCATTCGCGCGGAATTTGTAAATCAAATCAAAATCATTTATTTCGTCATGGGAACGTAGCTAACTTAACGAAAGTCAAGAAGTTAACAATACCAAAGCCCTACCTATATTAATAACCAAATTAATAACAGTAAATTACAAAAAAAAAAAAAAATCTATGATAGAGCCCATAGTCTCGACAGACAGTGCCTAACTGTCATCGGCTTTATACTACGACATAAGTTTAAGACTATGTAGTGTAGGCCGGAAAGAAAAAAAAAGCCGGCGGAAAACAAACTCCCGGTACTCTTTCTAAAAACAAAAATTAACCTCTTACAAAATGTTTACTAGCCTAGTCAGAACTGTGTAAAGGGTACAAGCCTTCATCCACCACGCTTGCCAAGTCCTGCGGATTGGTAGACTTCACACGCCTTTGTTAATTAACTATACCTTTCGTATTATTTTAATTTAATATGAAACAACAGTATTATCTAAAATCAGGTCCATTTTGTAAAACCACAGGTTGGTCGCGCGACCGTTAAAGCAGGCAACTAATTTGATGTCGACCGCAGGCATCGAACGCGGGACTGCTCCAATTAAATTTATCATGTTCAATTAAAACATACCCTCGTTTTAATTATATATATTGTAGTAATGTAATTACGACAGGCGATAATTACTAACGCAGTAACTAGAACGAGTAGTCCGTTGTTCTTATATTGACTAACATCGCAAGTCATATTTTTAATGAAAATAATAAATCTATGTTTTAATATAATGTATTAATAATGTAATAAAACCTAAGACAAGCTAGCACAAAACTGTTTTATTTTCCTGTTAAATTTACAACAACGATTTTACTTCTTAACTCTAGCGAATACAAATATGACTTAAGTAATGCTTGGAATGATATGATGAAAATAATCACTGCACCAGGCGTCGCCACCGCAACGCCATCTGGTGTAAGTTCTCAACAACTATCCCGGAGTTCAAATTGAATTACAATAATTTCAATTTTGAATAAATTACTAAAATCTAAACAACTTTTACTCTTACAAATAAAATTGCAATAATATTACTTTCAATAGTTTTACACTAATGATTGAATAACTGGAAGCTTGTTTGTAGTGCCAGGCAAGGGGACGTTATTTCTTCGAAACTGTTCACAGCTGCTTTGAAGGATATGTTCACATCGATGAAGTGAAAACGACGTGGCATTAATGGCATACATATTACACACCTACAGTATGCCGACGTTAAATTCATTCTGGCGAGTTCCCTGGAGGAACTTAGTACAATGCTAGGGGACTTGAACGGCGCCTCACAACAGGTGAATCTTAAGATGAACATGGACCAAACACAAAATTATCGAATGTCCATGTTACACCCGTACCAGTTGTTGTTAGCACTTCTCTCGGAGTTGAAAAACTTGCCTTCTAAGGCACTGTTCTCTAGAACTGATCCAAATGAAGATGGACCTACCCAGTCCAACTTCGACAATGAGGTCACTCTTAGACTACTCGAATGCTGCTTTCGGCAAACTGCTTATATAAAGCAGTCTTGTCGTCTAAAATACCTCAGTGCCTAAAGCTGAAGATGTTCGAGCAGTGTGTGTTGCCAGTGATCACATATCGATCTGAGACGACTCTATTGGCCTAATTAATAAGTTCAAAATCGTGCAGCGGGCTATGGAGAGCGATGCTGGGCTATGCTTGGTATTTTTATACGTATTCTACTCAGAAATGACGATTATTGTAGAAAAAGTTAGGTAACGATAATGGTTGTAGACTTTAAAATGACTGTTGATTTATGGTTATTATTATTGTTTGAATAGAAAATAAAAGGCATTATAGCTGATTCGTCGTGTCTGCAGTTGATTAAAAAACTCGTATTTACAAAATGTGATGCCAAATAATGATTCGCCCAGTGCGGGTAGTGTGGGGGAGGACCGTCACAAAAACTTTTTTGACTGTCCACTCGGCTGCTCACATTATCAAGATTGATGAATGCCGGGTTTTTTCCTGCCACCGTGGCGCTTCATGAGGCGAGACTGTTTTCACAGAAAGTATATGAAATAAAATTGATTTATTTGAAACATAATTTTTACAAATGCCTTTCGAAAGTTAAGTGGTCTTAGAAGCAACGACAAGAATCTTTTTTGAAGAAGAAGGAGTTTTTTCCCTACTTACGGTTACAAATATAATTTATTACAACTTACATAAATATCCCAAGCATTTACATCTTTAAAATAATCCAGTTATTAATAATCTTTCGTATTAAGAACGATTATGACATGAAGTTTTTTTAGTAGATGTTGCCTTCGATATTGCCAGTGAACTTTTAAAGCCCGCCTGGACGATACACAATAGTTTTCTATTGTTATCGAGATATCTAGGAGTTTAAGGTGTTGGCTCACAACAGAACACGTGTACCCAACGTAACTGAGGAGGCCTAAAGCTTAACCCACCACTAGACCACTGCTACATTCCAGTGACTATTAGTCTAGAGTGGCCAACTCAAGGGCCAGAAGTTTTTAACCGCCCGCTCCGCCAAGCTTCACAGCTTATAAACTAGTTGACCCAGCAAACGTTGACCTGCGCTATACATTATGAACGTTTAACTGTGATTCCACAGGAATAAAACCATTGTCCGGGATAAAACGTATCCTAAGAGTAACCGAGACCTTTGTATAATATACAATTGTACCCAATTTCATTTAAATCAGTCTATTGGTTTCAGATTTGCGTTTCTAATTTTAACCTGTTATGCCGCGGGAATAAAGCCATTTGCCGGAATAACAATTAAGCCCATATATTTCCGAGAACATGTATATAACAAAAAAGTTCCGTATAAATCCATCCAGTAGTTTTTGCGAACAACAGACAGACATATAGACAAAAATCCGACATAAAGACAAATTATATTTTTATATTCTGCTAGTTGTATAAAGATCCATCGAAGTATGTGTATTTTGTTTATTTTTCATGTACAGAATCGACCCCCTTTACAGTTTTATTATATGTACAGATTTTAACACATCAGCCATCAACAATCCACCAGATTTATTTAGTAAATTTGGTACAGTCAGATTTTCTAATTGCTTTTTGCTGCCGCCTGATGTAAATTGTTGTAGTTCGTCGTTTATTTTCTAGTTAGATTTTTGTGGACAAAAACCGACATTTCATTTATATTCCTATATCAAAGCGGATTTTAATTTCCCTCTCAAATGTCTTGGAGATCGGAAATTGTTGTCCTTGTGAGTCCCTCGATTATCTCTTGAACGAATGGGCCGAAAGATTTGTTAATAAAATCGTCGGCATTCAAATAAGATAAGTCAGCGGAATACAAGAAGTAAATGTTGTTCTAAAAAAATTGTGTAAATCATTAATTGTTGTAAACAGAACTCAAACCATTCAGTTTTTTTACCTACGTCAAAAAAGGTGGTTATCAATTCGACCAGTATATGAAATATCACATACAATAATTAGAAATGCAAAAATTTTACATAAATATATCATTATTATCATAATGTATATATCAAGTCAAGTTAATACACAACATTTTAAAGATGTACATACATACTTGTTTGTCCACGCCTATGTTCATATGAAACAACGTATCGGATTTAGACCATTATTTTATTTATTCGACTACATTATTCTTAGAGCGCAATTTACCGTACCTCTAATTTTCAAAGTTATGTGCGTATCAGAATTTGATTATCAATTGCTACGGTGAAGAAAAACATCGTGGGGAAACCTGCACTCCCGAGAGTTGTCTATAAATATCTCAAAGGTTTGTGAAGTCTACGGAGACTTCAGGGGCCCGCACTTGGCCCGCGTGCTGAACTAAGGCCTGTGCCCCTCACATTGTGAGTGGAGACCCAAGCCCAGTAGTGGGACAGATAAGGGAGAGAAGGCAAAGAAGAAGAAGGGAACAATGGATATTTTATCAAAATCGGTGCAGTGGTTTTCGAGATATGGACCAAAATGTGGCATAGATTGGCTTATTTCTACAGCTACAGGTTAAAAAAATTACTCTACAAATTTTATTTCTGGAGCCTACAAGTTCTTTTGAGTCTTTTCATTATTAGCTTATAAGTCATATGTTCCTAAAGCCGTATAAGACTTGAATGACTCGTTCCGTAACCGACTCAGGAGATGTGAGATGTGAGCGAGGCAGACGTTGTGAAAAAGGACTCCGTCTTTTAAGACTTATTCAAACTTTACTTTTGTGTCGTGTTGTGTAAAATTGGGGCAAGTCCTTTTGTATATGCCTATAAGACTATACCATAACTATGCCCTATATCTTTTCGATACATGATCTCAGTTAGACTCAAAGACTGATTTTTCTTCTACCGTACCGCCATTTTTAGTCCAGGTGCTTCCTTCTGGCGTATTTTCGGCGCGCTATTAGTTGACTTTCTTAAAAAAAAGTGTAAAAAGATCTTTCCTTCCGGTTCGGCGTTGCATTTGCGATTCCCCTGGCGTTGCTGATGTCCTGAGGCGACCACATACCATTAAGTAGCCCATCAGCTTTCTAGTGCCCCGACTATTAATATTCAGAACTAAATAACTAACAACGATGTAGAAAACTCCAATAGCGTGATTCAGGCTTCTGTGACGAATGTGCGATGTCGCCACCGTAGAATAATATCTAGAAAGATATTTATGTAGGCACCTCCGCTACAGGTGAAGTGGTGATGATGTTTCTCTACTCCATCGTATTGTGTAACGTTAGATAGGTATTTTAAAATCATTATGGGTCCAGAAAGACCGATTTTTGATTAAGCAATCTGTTTCCGGGATATTAAGCTTTAAAGTGCAAATTTGTTAGGGTCATGTGTATTCCTTCTCTAACTAAACGGTTGGTTCTAAAAATCCAAAAAAACATAATAGTGGTTATAAATGGTGTATTTATGTTATTTTGTATCAACAACATCACTCATTACAAACTATTAGCGCCATCTATTGTACAGTATGTAATATTGTGAGTGCATTAGAAATAAAGTTAGTTTTGTGTGTGACTAAAGTGTTTGATTTATAAGAATTTAGAAGGAATATTATTTAGTATGAGTAGGCTACTGAGCCTACCTATTGAGGTTAAGGAGTTGTAACAGAACCCTGAATTGCGCGTGACTTGAAAAGCAATTAGTCGGTTATTTTGTCACTCAGAAAGTATAAAGATAATCGTTTCCAATAGTCAGTTTTAGTTACACTCGTCTACTGATTTTCTTTCACCATTGCAGCATTTTCTGTCCAGGCATTTCTCATCAATCCTCACTCTACGTGTAATTTCGTTGTAGTCCATTTTATTTCCGATCTTTGAACTCGATTTGAATAATACGAATTTAAATAGAAATTAAAAACCTTATTTTTCAAAGGTTTTCCCGTTTCCAATTGCTCTTTCGTAAACAACTTTTATTTGGTGTTCTTTTCTATTTAGGTGATACGAGACTGTGACATTGGTACTGTAGCTGTTACTGATAAAGTAATATTTATTGTTTGGTTATTATTTATTTTAGGTATTTCTTCTACAGATAGATTGAGGATAATTTTTTTTGTAGTTTACCTAATCGTGTAATCGTAATTTAATCGCGTGGGATATCTTTGGACAGGTCTATTGAAATCATTATGGGTTTAGCGAAAACGTTTTTTGACTTAGGGATGGATCCATTTTCGGAATGTGTGTGATATTTTTTGTTATGGTCATGTATCCTCCTGGTATAAAAACCACCGGGACCGAATATTATCTTACCCATCGACTACTTCTACTAATGTACACCGCATTTATAATATATAGCGAACTGTTTTTAGCTGAACATTATACCAATTGCTTTTATATCAACACTGCGTGCGATTACTAACTGATAGCTGTATATAATTCAGATTATAATTGTATAATTGGTTATTTAAGAGATAAAAATTATTTAAAATCACGAATGTACCGCGCGTTCACTGCCGTCTATGAAGTATAAAATGGGCCCACTGAAAATCAGCGCCGTAGTAAATGTTGCGGTATTATGCTGAGTCAGTTACAATTTCTGGTACTCCACCACATGTATTTGTGTATAGATTGATTTCACTGTTTACGTTTTTTGCCATTTTCCTGTTTTTTAATTTCTTTTGTTTCTTTTTTTTAAATCTCTAATGTATTGTATTGTGTCGGTGTAAACCGAAATAAAGTATTTTTATTAATATTATTAAGCTATTTATGATATATCTCCCCGAGACGACTAGGTACTGTTAACAGGTAACAGTTGACTATAAAATCAAGGAACTCGGTAATACAGTACGGAATACTCTGAACCAAGCTATCGGATAATGTTCTACCGGTTTATAAGAGCGGTGGTGACGCAGCCATTATACTTAATATAATATTTGATAGTGTAGATTTAGCTCTCATCTCTAATGTGGCCGGTGTTAGCTGCCAGTTACAATTTTCCTGCACGATTTCAGTGTCTAAGCGGGTTCTCGTTCGACGCACTGAAAAATTCAATTTTTGCTGACATTCCCGGTTATTGCATGAACGTTACTTTCGATCCCAGCGTTCGGGTTGCAGTTTCCAATATTCAGGTTTCGTTTCATTACTAACGTAGCTATTGTAAAAAATGGATTAGTGTTTTGTGTTTTTAAATATGACAGGAACTCTAAAGCACAATTTTACTTGCAAAATTGAAGTCTTACGTGAATGTGGCAGACTTTTGTCGACTCTGACGACAACCTGGTCCACCAGCGTGGGTTAGGTAGGGATCTGTTTTATCACAATAATAAGGTATTGCTTTTTTATATCATACATTGGTCACCGTCGCCTAATGACAAGGGCAACATCAGCCAACCAATGCAACGCCGGCTCTTAAACTGAGTTTGTTTCACGTCCTCTTATGAAGAACTCCATGTCAAGCCGAGAATATCTCAGAAGGAAGCTCATTGTCAATTTCAATATTCGTGGCAAAAAGGTTCATGAATATTGGACCTTCGAATTTATGACCTAATGTGGATGAAACTTCAATCATTAGCGAGTGATGTGATTGTGTAAGGGCTTTTATGACCAATAGAATAATACTATTTCTTGTTCCAGACAAACATCAAGAAATAGACATCTTGTTACGGATTCATATCGCTTACATAAAGTAGAGCAATCTTATATTTGTACAATAAAATCCCCAGCCTATAACACGAGACTTACGTATTCAAATGATCATGCGACATGTGGCTCAAGGCGTGGTTCAGGAATATGGCTTGTACTGAATTTTACCTCAATTATTTGGTCATTTTTTGTCCGTATCCGAATCGCAAAAAACGCAACCCCTATAGATTCATCATATCTGTCCGTCCGTATATCACAGCCACTCTATTCTGAAATTAGTGGGAGTATACATTTTAAACTTGTAAATGTATTATGTAAACTGTTTACGACTAAAAAAAATGGAACATAAAATTCAATCAAATTTATACGAACGTGTAACAGGGTAACGATCTTTACAGTGTTGAACTATGTGCTACTTTTAACAAAATTATACAGAAACATAATATAACGTCAATCTTTAAATCATACGCACTTACGGTGAAATAAATCTGAAATCAATTCAGATCTCATGTTGTTAGGTTTTCTTTGAGGCGATAAAATACCAGTGATTTATACGCCGCGGGTTTGATACGAATAATAATTTATGGGAGCAATATTTCCCTTTTAGTGGCTATGCCTGCCCATTATTAGGGACCCTTAAAGGTTCGTCCACAAATACCGGCGCGGAGAAGAGAGAACACATTTATTGTGTTGATAAAGAGAGTACATTTTAAGCGCGTTTAAAACTAGCAAATTGGTCATCTGATGGTAAGTGATCACCGCCGCCCATAGAACATTTTTCAGATCAGTCAAATGGTGAGGCAACCATTTTTCCATAGCGATTATTCCTGAGTAAATTGACTCCTACCGGCTTCACCATGTCCTTCAATTCAGCGTTATTCACCCGTTGGTTGTTCGTTCTTGAAGTCGCAGCTTCCATTACGAAAGCTTTTAAACCAAAAACGCACGGTATGTTCATTAGCTGTTCCCTCTCCAAACGCAGAATTCACTTTGTAAGCCGTTTCTGCATCGTCAAACATCCATTGTTCCCGTCTATGCCGAATAACATAAACAATTGAAAGTCGAAAATCTATGTTGCGTTTTTTTAAAGAATTAAAAAAATTTATTAAAGAAAGTTTATTATGTGAAATAGTTTCACTTGAAAATCTCACTTTATATTAATTCAAATTATCTATTACTATAAAACGGTAATTTCATACTTCAACTCCTATTTTTAAAGATTAGATTACATTAGACATTTGTTGAAATTGCTTTAAGATTACGATACAAGTGTGCTATGTAATGATCAATACACTCGCGTATCATGTGACGATTTTTAATACAAATGTGAAAAAAAAATTAATAAGTATTTTCTTCACTTGACGTCGATAATTTTGATAGTCAAAAACAAAATGACGAAAATGTTAACAAATAATTATGAAAAAAATATTACTACTACTAATACAAAACTGTTATAAGAAGTTAAATTATTAATGCTAGAAGCTTTTGTCCCAGAAGTCCACTAATGCGAAGGCTACTAATGTCTAAATTACCAAGATCCAGAAGGATACACATATAATTTGCAATGTTGTACGAATTTAA